>JAMZEH010000071.1:5540000-5792500 GCA_024699665.1 Ostrea denselamellosa
TGAAAATGTATATAAAATTGTATACATATATTTGTTCTGAGTATAAGACTGAATCAAATTTTAGAATATTATAATGACGTATTCTTATTTGATTATTATGTAATATAATGACCTATTTCGTACACTATCTGATCAAATATTACAACGTTCAGCCAGCACACAGCGTCATCATTACCACAAACAGTGCATATATATCATTCTCATTACTGCAAAGTCTAGAAATACCTAGACATATTTTCAAAAGTACTTGGAGCAACAACAAATGTACTGATTTCATCAACGACACAGCCAATGTATACATAGATAAGCTTCAATCTCTACCAAAGTTGCACTCCCAGCAATATGAAACATTCTTTCCCTATATAGCATATACATTAAATTTTACATGTACATTAGATATTACATTACATTAGATATAACATGTTCACTATATATTACATTACATGATATATTACATTACATGATATATTACATTACATGATATATTACATTACATGATATATTACATTACATGATATATTACATTACATTATATATTACATTACATTAGATATTACATTTTCAAGGCCCCTTTATTGATTTATGTAACAAAACTCAGTCAGAGGCGCTAAATAACTGTTTTTATTATACATGTATGATTGAATAGATCCTACTCTTTCTGATTGGCTGAGATCTAATGAACTAGAGAAAAATTATTTAAATTTACATCCTTCTAGGTGAATATCACAACATCGCACCAAACGTAAATTGGGAATTCCCAAATTGATAGATTTGTTATTATTTTTTTGATCGTCCAATGAAAACCCTCGTCTCTAATTACTTTCGTCTAGGTATAGCACTGAGATCTGTAAATATTGATTGATTGTTTGTTTTACGTCCCGTTGAGAATTTTTCAATCATTGAGACGTCACCAGTCGTAGGTGAAGTATCACAAATTTAGACCTGTACTTAGCGCAGTGAGGGTTCTTAAACGTGCGAACGCCTGCCGCGACACGGGACCTCCGATTTTAAGGTCATATCCGAAAGACCGGTGATTCTCACTTCTAAATGCCGAGCGTTTGGCGAAGGAGCACTCTCTCTATGTTAACACCTTAGGTTTGACGCGGCCATGGCACGATTTGAGTTCGATCTCCCGGTTACGAAGCGAACGCTCTACGACTGAGCTACCGCAACCGGTCAAGATTGCCGACCTTGTGTTGTCTCATCATCTTGTCACCGGTTTCGACATTTTGAATTATTCAGTGATATAATGAAACAGTTACTGATATTTTGACATCAGTACGATGCTTCAACTACCCTCCGGTCTCATTGAATACTGTACTTTTCAGGAAATAAAGCATTGTAAAAAATGTTAATACACCGTTGTATGATATTTCTCTACTTCATTTACGAATCAGGGTACATGATGTTGGTTTACTCCCCCCCCCCCCCCCCCCCCCCCCCACACACACACACACACACACTTCACTGCTGGTACATATGCATTTAGTTTTTCATGTTTTATTCAGAACTTATGTTTTTTCATGTTGCGTTCATTGGAATTTAAATATTATTTCAATTTGTCAAATTTTGCGGTTGGGATAATTATTTGAATTTATATTGAGAACAATAGTTCAAATTTCATGTTGAAATTTTCTAATTGCAGTGATTGAATAGATATATTTAATTAAATTTGGAACATCTAGAAAAATCCGCGTCATCTTTTATAAAAAAAAAAGTCAAATATGATATTTCAACTCTGTAGTAAGCGAATTTCATGCATATAGATATATTTTTTTAAAATCTAGACGCAATGGATGGCTTTAATTTTCTCATAAAATGATATAATATCGGGTTCGTTTTAAATTGTTATCTCAAATGTCGGTAAATGTCTTGACTTAATTCTCCGACCGTGTCAACACTAGTCTTCTTTGGTCCCTATCTGACAGCAATATAGTTTGTCAATTAATTATCCATGGCCAACACCCGGATTTATTTCAAATAAAAATGCTATATACTTAATTCATCTCTATTGAATATCAGATCTCAACAATTATTTCATGTTTGGTGACTACGCACTTTAATTTTTTGAATCATATGCTGTCGAGTATACACCGCTATGTTTAGGTCACGTGTATTGATATCTATCAAATATAAAATAAATTCGGGTAGTGATTTTGAATTATGTGCATTTCATTTTCGTTTTAGATATAGATTTGTGTACATATACTCGTACTTGACAATTCAGGTAATTTATTTTTGTAAATATCAAAGAATTTTCAAGTTGCAGATTCCAAGAGGACATACAGTCCTGATTTATTTACACACGATTTGACGTCCTTACTTTAATATCTTATGATGAGAGAGAGAGAGAGATTCTCACGACCAGTTATCTACGTTATGGTACATGCAACCATCTGGAGGAAGCTAGAGAAATGTAATAAATGCAGCAAAATAAATAAATAAATACATAAATAAAAAAATTAACACCAAATTCTAACATGACAGATAAAACACAGCATGACCTTCTAGTAATGGATAGGTGTATTAATTGAGATTCTTGGTCAAGCAATTAGAAGACATACATGTAACAGGTTTTCATTAGTGTTTTCTCATACTGCACGTATGTATTAAATACTGAAGACTCTCACTCTCAGTACAACACGCCAATATTCAGAACAAATATCTTAATTTCCGCAGAATTTGATAAGCACAGACATTTAGACAATCCGGTTCTCTCTTCTTATGACTTCTATGTCCTGAGAGATTAAATTAAATGAATTTGTAAAACAAAACAAAAAATCCAAAATGTAAGTTAAAGGTTCGCTCTACTATTTATTTACAAGATACACATGTCGTGTTTTGTGTCTACAAAGGTCACTGACCCTGGTACTGTCTTTACGTGGTCATCATCTGTATTCACGCGTCTTCTCGGATCAGATATTTGTAAGATTTAGATAGTGTATTTAATTGTCCATGGATCGGATATCCTCGATCTTCTCGGACTTCTTCGCCTGACCACGAATTAGCAGTACAGTAATGTTTTTATCATTTGCACACCTGTATAATGCCCCGGAATTGCTTGGACAACTTTAACGTTTATACGTTGTACTCTAATTCAAATTTTCCTGATTATTAATGGAGTCGTGTAGCGAATCTCTCCTTTCTTTAAACCATTCTTTGTTTGAATCATTTGCAGAAAAAGGCGATAAGTATTCAATTGTGTGATGCTGTGATGTCCGTGTCTACTTTATGGTTTGTTTTCTGAAAATTTCCTAGCTAATTATCATTAAATAACATTTTATTTCAAACAGGTAACGTACATTGAACTATTTCCAATTTTTAAACCAATTACTTTACGTTTTCGGTACCAACATCTTCCCTGTACCAATAATTATAGTCGTGAGGCGGTTGGGAACGTCTGGTGGCAGATACTTCAAAGACTTTTTTAAATATTTGTTTGATTTCTAATTCAATTATTATGCTAATCATATATAGGTTATGCGTTATTTTTGTGGATTAATTGCAAAATACCGAAAGTTTGGTAGCTAATTGACAAATTTATTGGCGATGGGAATTTTTAAAAAAAATTGTTTATCTATACCATTGTTTAGGGATATTTTGCATAACAATATTCGATATACCATTATGCAAAATTTTGATATACGAAAATTAATGCTGTTCCTAGGCGCATTTATCTAGGGGAAATCAAAGTACAAACTCATTCTTGTACAGGCATCAAACCGTGTTCTAATGAAAACAAGATATGCATTTAAATAATAGAAATCGGTATTTAAGTTTGGAGACGAATGCTTTTCTATCAATGGCTGGTGCACTATACGAAGTCTGCAGTTCTACACTATATAACCTCCAAACGAAAGACATTTCTAAATCAGAGAATTTGATTACAGAAGTAAAATAAGTTCCAAAGTCAATCAACGTGGCACCAAAATATCAAAACTATATGTACTTTCACCGAATCTAAACTTCTATTTTAGTCCGTGAAAACCACAAATATTCTTGAAATATATTACAATACTTGATGTATTAGAATTTATGTATCAACGCAGTATTCACCTCGATAACAATGGTTGCATGCCTGACAATTCTTCCACTTTTAGTGAACAATCGGATCTCTGTAGTTTGAGCTTTATTGATAAATACAAATGCTGATTAACGTGTGTTAGCGCCTCTATGTGAAATAGAACATCAATTATTGAGATGTCTTGTGGCTGGTACTCTAAGACTGCTCGAGTGCGTTCCATAGATAAAATATTTTGTAGGCGTGGAAAGCTAGTTCTAATTTGTATTTTCATAAAATCTGATATTGAGCACGTGTTAAATATTTCTTTTTTATGAGTAGACATTTTGAGATATTAAAAATATTGTAAAACTTTTCTAATGCAATTTGTCTGTATTTTCACTGTCTCCGGGTAAACGTCAAGTTTGACATCAAATATTTATTTTTACTCAGTGTTTACAATGAAGCAGTGTATCGAATTTGAGAGGATTCCGTGATAAAAAAAGATATTCTAAATAAATTAATGTAATACACGGCAAATAAATCAGAGCACTAGTAATAAAGTCATATGAGAAAAGTTTTGGTCCACTTTAATCGTACGTTTGAATTCATGTGCAAATAACTAGTCGAGATTGACGTAGATCAGCATGGGAAAAAAAAAAGAATTCTTTAACATGGCAAATTTAAAACAGCAACCCGCTATGTGATGTTAGACTTCCAGCTATATTTATCTGCAGACAGGAAATTCATTGACACATTCGTTCAGAGAAAAACTTAAGCCTTGACAACAGAATTGTCTGATCTTTAGATAAGTAGAAAATTAAACCCTTAAAATACTTGTCCTTTAAATTTAATTCTATTTTAAAACACATGGTGTATTTTCTTATTTTTCAAACGGGTATTGAAATAACCGCAAAAAAGGAACAGAGGAACAAGCATTATGCTAAAAATGAATCATCTATCAATTTTAACAAATCTATGCTATTAATATTCTCATTAAAAGTAAATATGACCGCATCACGTGACTAGGTCATTGATATCCATCTGTCGCCTTGTGACAGGGATCCATTTTCCTTCCATCATTAAAGTACTGATAGATTCCCCTAGTACCCGCTTTACAAAACAATCTTTGTTTACTTGCGTGTGCAAGTTGATGGCTTATCAACTAGTTCCTGGGTACGCCTATTCAAAGTATGTACAAGTATTAACAGGCATAACAAAAGGGGGTTCACCAAATCACTACCCAGTAGGCAGTGTTCCTACGCTATTCTGGGAACTTTAACATTAACTTTTGTTGTCCCAAGTATCTATACAGGTATAAAGAGTTGCTCATCATACAAAAACTGCGATACCGGCCATTGGTATCTGTAAAATGTGAGGATTTGATGATAACAGAAAAAAATTCCCTAATTTCTGTACGTGCATGTTATTACGTACAATATCGCAGTTAAATATAGCCTTAGAACTCATTAAAACTGACCAGAAATTGTTACTCAGTTTTGCGTAGATTTCGAAGTTCTGCATTGTCATATTATTGCAGCCTCATACCACCTGTAATATATACTTTCTAACACATACTGTGCATATACACTATCGCACATATTGTACAGGTGTACTATGTCATACATACTGCATTTGTAAACTATCTCACACATATTGTTAATATACACTATCTCACATATATTGTAAATATACACTATCTCACAAATATTATATAAATATGCTATTTCATAGATTCTCAAAATATACATTATATCACACATACTGTACATGTACACTATCTCACACATACTGTACACGTACACTATCTCACACATACTGTACATGTATAATATCTCACACATACTGTACATGTATATTATCTCACACATACTGTACATGTATAATATCTCACACATACTGTACATGTATATTATCTCACACATACTGTACATATATACTATCTCACACATATTGTACATGTATACTACCTCACACATACTGTACATGTATACTACCTCACACATATTGTACATGTATACTATCTCACACATACTGTACATGTATACTATCTCACACATACTGTACATGTATACTATCTCACACATACTGTACGTGCGTCTGATCTTCAAACCTTTATGTTCCTCCCGGGAAACCTAATTTGCTTTTATTTGAGTGTGAATTTTCGTTTTTAGGCAATTTGTATGAAAACGTATAGACGTGATATAAAGGCAAAATTACACTTAAAAAAACACAGTGCCTCGTCTCGTGCTAGTGTCAAACAGATGCACATAAATATTCGAACACTGTAGAATTGCAAGCTAGCAGCGACAACGGACGCAGTTACGAACGTGATTATAAATAGAGATAATTTTAGAGAGAATTTATTTTGACTCCATCAAAAACTACAATTTGCAATTATCAGGTTCTAAATTTAGGATAGATGTAATCAACCATACGTCACGATGGGTTACTGGCTTTATAGAACGTGTTATTGTTTGTATATTTACCTGTAGTGTAGGGTGCATTGCACAATTTTGTCATATGATCAAGAAAATGAAATGGTCGTCCTGACAGTAGGTGACTTTATCTTCAGTATATCGTTTCGTTTCTGTTCTTTTTTTTATCTTCCTATCTGCACTTTTATGCTCGGTGCACATTTTGATAATATTACAGATTTAAAAATTTGACATGACACTCGACTTCTTCAAAGTAATACATTTTATCACATATAAATAATTGATAGTTCTCACTTACACTGAATGCAAATCAATTTCTTCTGTCAAATAAGTGAAATTCATTCAGTGTAGTGTTCATCGGGCCCAAATTGCACCGAAAAATGTTAAAGCATTTCAGCATTAAGGTCATTAAATTTTCATGACAGTTGATCAATATTTCTACAAAAATAATGTGACGTTTCCCCCCCTGATATTTGACTTTGATTCCAATATGAAAACGATGATCCCCCCCCCCCCCCAATGAATGTTGAAGGTCGGTGGTCTTTTCGCAGGTACATTGTATCTGGGTTCTCTCTTCCAGCAATAAAAAACTGGACGCCACTAGATAACTGAAAAATTGTTGAGTGTGGCGCAAAACAAACAAACAATCCAACGAATGTAACCCCCAAAATAGTGCTTTCTGTTGTAAAGAAATCCTAAGCATCACTTACGATTAATACCATATAGATTAGCTTTATCATGAAAATTCGGACCTTCTCACTTTAAAACATCGTATTGATTACAAGTTATCTGTTTACTGCTCTC
Organism: Ostrea denselamellosa; assembly: GCA_024699665.1. Lineage (NCBI taxonomy): Eukaryota > Metazoa > Mollusca > Bivalvia > Ostreida > Ostreidae > Ostrea > Ostrea denselamellosa. The sequence goes on from JAMZEH010000071.1 coordinate 5,547,243, forward strand.
AGAAACTACAAAATATTTTTTTAAAAGCAGGAAATCACAAGCTCGCAATTTTCCCCGTCTACCCGCAGCTGTAAACAGAAAAGATTTGTATAATAAAAAGAGCAGCAGATATGTTGAATATTTCCACAAGTATTATCGATAATGATTTCTAATTTCTATAATACAGCATAAACTTTATCCTTTTTTTACATACAAAGGATATTTAATAATACAAAGCATACAATGAAATTGCATACACCAATTGTGTCTAAATACATAAATTAAGTGACAAAATGAGTATAATGATTTCGATAGTGAATTTCGCCTGAATTCAGCTGAGTTGGTTTGATGACAGTCAGACAATGCAATACCTGCTGGTATACTGTATTGTTTTCTCACCTACAGGTATTAGGAAGGTATTCATTTCAAATAAGGCTTTTAAAATTATCATGATTAGTTTATTTTTATCTGTAATCTTTAATCTGTAATTGACAACGACTTGATGGACCTAATAATCTTGTCCTAATTTTTACTCTTGTGCTTTATATATATTTCGCCTTTGATGTCTACTCTGGGAGAACTACTTACAGAGTGATAAATGTGCATTTGCCATATTCTTTTCTTTGGTAGATTATCGCCAATAAATTTGCCGCATGAGATATAATACTTTGACCTTTCTGAGAGCAAATCAAGTGCATCTAAAACAATGAAAACCCACCAGAAATTTAAGGCCCAAAAACTGTCACAAACCACTGAACACGACCAGATCGCCTTGACGTCACATAGGCAACCACAAGATTTAAGTAAGCGTGTTCAAAGTTTTGAAACTTCATTAACGGCAAAGAAAAATGTATTTTAAATTACAGTATGTGAATCATACCTGACATTCATCAATTAAAATCAGATCGTAGCTATGTGTGAAATTCGTTGATTCTATGATATACCAAGCACCACCTGTCATACTTAGAAATACATTACTCCGAAAGGCACCATAGACTCAAAGTAACTATTCTATAGAATTTTTAATTTGTTTTTATGATCTGAATGGTTTTTTTTTCTTCTGAAATTTTGAAAAAAATTCCCTATAGAAAAAATTGTTATGATATAAAACTTTAAAAATAAAATGTAAGATCGTCTCGAAATTTCGAGAAATGTTGATATTTTCGGTTACTGTGGTGGAGTATATGAAAATGAAACCGCAGCAATATCTGCAATTTGCTTCCAACAGCACAATACGATACATTGAAGGATTGGATTTACTACTTCTGTGATCTAAATAGACAATTCAGTCAGTTAGAATGATGCTTGTTGTCCTTGTCTTTTGTAAAATATTTTATAGCTCCGCCGTCCAGTCGACGCGTCACTGCCTGCCGCCCCGCCGTCCAGTCGACGCGTCACTGCCTGCCGCCCCATCATCCAGTCGATGTGTCACGCCCGGTGTTGTCTGTATTGCGGTATAAGAATGACCGCCTCTGGTAGTCTCCTCGTTCACCACGTACAACTACAAGGTAACACTACCCAACGCCACAGAGCAGGTAGAGTTTCAATGAATCAAAGACATACCACCAAGTACTGAAAAAAACCAGACAAGCTCAACGCACCTTCAGTTAAGTACACTGAATAAATGATACAGTTATGTGTTTTGATATGTTCATAAGTGTATCCCTAAATAAAGTAGTTCAGATAGGGATGGTGGCATCAACACGCCATAGCTTGGTGTCGTTTGTGGGTTATGGATATTTGCTTTCACCGTACCAGGGTGTGGGCGATCTCGATTTTGCACGATACTCTTATAATGTGTATCGGAGTAGAATAATATAGCGGTTTCCACTCTGATCGCTGTAATAACACTGGAATATACACCGAAAGCTAGCGTATTCTTCAATAAAAATATCTAGCATAGTTCCATTTCAGGAAATGCATAGAATCTCGAGCATTCCTCTACTTCCCGTGCTGTTTGTTATTTGATCGCCATACTCGCATATAAAAAGTGTCCATTGCCATACGCAAAAAGTTATTATTTCCTTATTCTGTGTCTAAATAAAATTCAAATAAGAACGAGGTGAAACCTAATGCCTCATAAAAACTGAATATTGACAGAATGGATATACTGTACACAAACATAGATGAAGTTTATTGATTAGTAAACTGGATAAGTCTGAATTTTGCTTGTCATGTTCAATATTTGCCATGGAGCTAACAAGAAACTCGGCGTCGTTTCTTTCTCTCTGTAAGTGACATTTTTACCGCCAACCCTTTCACGATGTTAAAAGTTTATCACAGAACAGATAAAGCTATATGATAAAATTTCACATAACATAGATTTCATTATCAACATAAAACCATATTTACATCATTGTTTTACACAACGTCTGAGTGATTGCAATTGGATTCCCAAAATCTTTGAAAATTGACACTTGGCACTTGCACAGTAGGTGCCAAGCAAGCGCCGAACGATATGACCTCATCTTGCGGTTTTTTTTAGTGGCTGTTGATCAACAGAGGGCAGTGCGAGATCAAACGAGTCAGCGGGATAGAAGTTCGTCGTTATCTGTAAATGATCAAATAGTCCGACAGTTCTGTCTGAGCACCGATTGTGGACTGCAACACAGATGAAACACGCTGGTAATAGATTCAAATACCGGGATAAACGTCAGACCACAGACCGTATAAATGAACACGTGATTTGTGTAGAATTGCTGTATAACATTTAGTAATATATATGGGCATTCATAAAATGTTTATGTCAAAACAAAAGCACTAACGTCGTGACACCCAGTATTTACCTGTTTTAACGATCACCTGCCTGAACGCTGTCATATGTAGATATGATCAACAATGAAAATAAGAATAGATATGTTTTAACTTCATTTTCAATAAAATATTATTTCATGGATAGGATACTGGTAATATCAGCAAGAGTGAATGAAACGCTAACATTACCCCTCCTCCCCCACCCCCCCCCCCCCCCCCCCCCCCAACTCCAAGTCACTTAAATAGACTAGTAAAATATTCTGTGCATTAACATTGACAAATTCCAGGACTGAACGTTGCAGCATCCTATACACTATTACAAATTTCTAAGGACTGTATCTATAACATGTAAGTCATTTATGGGGGTTGGTGGTTGATGGGTGGGGGTTGAGGTGAGGGGTGGGGGTTAGGGATGGGTCCACATCTGTTTCCTTCCTGTTATGTAACTTTTACAGCTGCATTGTATATATCTTGAAGTACCTGCTCCGAAACCCACATCTTTTGTAACAAAATGATTGTGGAAAAATTAATTATATGTTTTATATGAAATAAATTACCATTCTCTATATTTTTGTGAAATTTTTAAAAACGGCTTTCTTTTAAGTTATTTATTGTAACTATCATAGTTAATGAAATCCGAAAATGAATAATAAAATCTGCAGTAGAATAGTCATAGGACACCGGAAGGCTCTATTAGATAAAACATAACGTCAGACAGTACTTCTAATATATTTTTTTCAATGCGTATTTCAACTTCACGCCTACACGTTAGTTAAGTTATATCCACAATATAGGTTATGTGTTTGTGTTTTAGAATAGAAAAAAAGATAAAAATGCACGTTGAAATGCACCTGATAATAATCTAATGTTTATATCAATTTAGAATTCGGTCGCGTTTGTTTAAAAGGAAAATAAAATAGAATATCCCAGTGTCATCCGCGAGACACGCGCGACAAAAGCTTTAAAGTGCACATTGAACAGGTGCGCGGAATTTCATGATTATGACAATTGTTTTCGGAAAGACTACCACCCTAATGAGGAATGGAGGCTGTGCAGGATATTACACGTGTTATTAATATTCTACAGGGAACGGAAGAGCACCTGGAAAATTCATTATCTTTAATCTTCGCACATGACAACAACACAAACTACGATAAATTAGTTAATCAATCATGATTACGTATTTTGGTTAGAAAATATTTCTCGGTACTAATATAAATATGTTTACCATTAAGGATAAATCTCTCTCTCTCTCTCTCTCTCTCACTCTCTGACAATGTGAAGTTAAACTGAAAACTATCGATCTATGACACCGTGTATATACAGTTCGTTCGAGTTGTCCTTCTTTAGTTAATGCGGGGGATCTAATGCCCGGTCTTCCTCCAGACAAGCAAACCATCAGTCTATACAAACTACACTATATGTGTAATAGAAAAAAGAAACTTTTCTGTGCTTTCGTTGATTTTGAGAAAGCTTTTGATAAGGTTTGGAGAGATGGTCTATGGCATAAGATGTTAATGAATAACATCATAGGTAAAATGTACATTTAATCAACAATATGTACAAAGGCATTAAGTCACGAATTGCCCATGATAATAAATTCTCAGACTACTTTATGTGTAATAACGGCCTACGTCAAGGCGAGAATTCGTCACCATTTTTATTCTCACTGTATATGAATGACGTGGAGGATTTTTTTGTAACAAATAATGTCACAGGTTTGGAAAATCTAAGTAGTGATGTTAGAGACGCACTGGGCATTTACTTCAAACTTTTTATCCTGTTATATGCAGATGATACAGTGTTGATTTCGGAGACTCAAGATGGTTTACAAACAGTTTTAGATATTTTCAGTGGGTACTGCGAAATATGGAAACTTAACGTAAACACAGAAAAGACAAAAGTAGTTGTATTTTCAAAAGAACGATTACAAAATTATAATTTCAAATATGATTCTCATGATGTGGAGGTAGTTAATGAATTTTTGTATCTTGGCGTAATTTTCAATAGAAACGGTGGTTTTGCAAGCACTATTAAGAGAAATGCCCAGAAAGGATTAAAGGCCGTTTATGAGATCTTAAAGAAGGGAAGATTACACAAACTATCGATAAGCTGTCAGTATGATCTTTTTTGTAGTATTGTAAAGCTGATTTTACTGTATGGTTGTGAAGTTTGGGGTACTTGTAATTATGAATGTTTAGAAAGAGTGCATTTAAAGTTTTGTAAATTGCTTTTGAATTTAAAACGCTCAACACCAAATTATATGATATATGGTGAATTGGGAGCGTATCCACTTTATGTTGATGTACAATCAAGAATCCTTAATTATTGGTGCAAGGTTGCGTTTGCAGGTGATAATAAATTTTCAAATACTATGTACGCATTTTGTAAATGCAAATTAACACAAGATTTCTGCTTTTCTAAGTGGAGGCATGATGTAAAAAATAATTTAAGTAATCTAGGTTTCAGTAATTTGTGGGATCTGAGAGGAGGTTTTACTTTTGAATGGTTCAAGCATACTATTAAGCAACGAATATGTGACCAATTTGAACAAAAATGGTATAGTGATGTATTTAATTCATCAAAGGGACTTTTCTATCGTATCATAAAAGACAATTTTTGTTTTGAAAAATACCTTGATATACTTGACCCTTCTGACAGAATAGCTTTGTGTAGATTTCGTACATGTAATAATCGATTACCTATTGAAGTTGGTAGGTGGTACGGTATAGAAAGGTCCCAAAGAAAATGTACGTTGTGTAATGATGATGAAATTGGTGATGAATACCATTATTTGTTTAAATGTAGTAGTTTTTCTGTAATTAGATATCAATGTATTAATTGGAGAAAACGATCACCACCAAGTGTATTATATACAAAATCTATCTTTAATTCTGGTAACATTGTCACGCTAAGAAAATTAAGTAAATTCGTAAAAGCCATCCATCATTCTCTGTCCTCTCTATAATGGCTTTTTTTGTAAATGTACTGTTGTAGTTTTTATTCATAATTATGCATATGTTATATATTTGTGAAAATTCTTATGTAAATGTGTATTTTCTCAATACTATTGGTAAAGAGAAATAAAGAAAGTTGAAAAGTTGTAAAGATGAATGCAATGTCAAAATGTTCAGTAGCAAAATACCACTGATGATTAAAAGACGCCGCTGTTTGGATCATTAAAGCCGCTGTTTGGAGCTGATTTCCATGTATCTCCATTTCAATTGTTTTTTGTCTTTGATATTTCTACAAATTTTGATGACAGTAATTTCTCCATGCGTTTCAATCGTAAACATTGAGCGTATGAATACAAATAAATAGAGTACGTATATTTAAACGGCTGAGAATTCCAACAAAAATGATGAAAGCCTGTAGAAAAAAACCTTTGAAAACATACGAGAGTTTAAATAGCATTAACACGCTTTACACAAAGTATACCGGCGTGAAGCGTTCGAAGTTCACACCTTCATGTATTTTCAAATCTGAAATATTTTTCTTACAATATTAAACTCATTGAATGCTCTTTGAAATGAATCAGTTAATAAGCTTTAAGTATTTCACTGACAATGAATATCTTTATAATTGCATGTACATGTATGTTACTTTTATTTCAGAAATTGACATTTGTAATTAATCGCTCAGAAATACATGGAAGGTGCAATGTTCATGTATATTTCGTACATCCGCTGGTTTTACCTTCAGATGTGGTTTCTTTCCTGCTCCTGTCTATTTCTGTCTTCTCTAGGAAATATCTTTTGATTTCAAGATCAAACTTTCTACCAGGATTCCACTGAAGAGAATTTGACCTGTGCTCATTGTTGAAAAGGATAGCAAACAAGAGGCCTATAAGATATATCGCTCACTTGAGGCATTATGGCCCTGCTGTTGCTCAGATGTTGTGATTTTAAAAAGATTTTTGTTTCAATGTTTATTCCCATGAAAATCATTACCCCATTCTGTAGCCCCAACATAGGCCCAAATGGTCATGGCATAACCAAACGTAAATTTACACAACAAGGGGATACTTCAACACTAATATGACTAATATGACCTTGCTGTGCTGGAGAATGTCAAGGTTATAAGTCAAAAGACCACAGTATAAAATGAAAGTCTTTACCGTAAGAAATATCTATATGAAATATGAAAACCCTGTCTTAAATGATTCAGGAAATGGTGCGTAGGTTACGTTTTCTTAAAAGTGGATCAAACTTCAAGGTTAAAAGGTTGTAAACTTTGGTGTATATAAAAAGGCCTAATCAAAAGAATTGCAGATACGAAATATGAGAGCCCTATCACTCACCATTCAAAAGTTATGAACAAGGTTAAAGTTTCTGATAAACTGGACAGGACAATATGCTCCCCGGTCACGACAAATATAAAACGAATCTGCACAAGTTTTTGAACATATGCATGTGATGTAGAATGGCCCTACTACGCTGAAAAAAATTTCAATAGTTCTTCATGATCTCCACTTCAAAAAGTATATGATACGTCATCTGAACGAACTAGAATCCCCTTTACCCAAACAATTAACATGCTGTTTGCAAGTTGGTTTGAAATTAGCCCTGTGGATCTGGAGAAAAATAGTTTATAGACGGACGCTGGACGTCATGTCAGCTTTCAGCTCAGGTGAGCTAAAACTCTAAAGAATGTATGGTGTTCACTTAAAACATAATCATCCTGGCTGGAAGGTCATGATAGAAAATTATCTATACTTATCATGTTCAAGAAACACAATTTGCATATTACAGGATTTTATGCGAGTAATAAGATCGAGAGTCTCTGTGGGAGTACATTTTACATATTCCTCATGCACCCCTGATAACGTGAAGGCGGAAGTAAATATCTCCAGGATTGCATAATCGTAAATGAAAGGGATTGTAAAGGTCATTATGTTCATTATACGTGAGTCCTAGTAATGTGTACAAGTAATTTTCTATATATGATATTACTTTTATAAATTTATCTGGATTTATTTTCAAGTTTAAAACAATCATAATCTTCAGATTAAGTCCCCATGAATAATTGCTTCCTGGACAAATATTCTATCTGCTATATAAGTTGACTCCCAGAGTAACATTCGATGAACATACAATCATTTCAAAGTTGATAGAGATATAATTCATCTTTTCCCCTCATAATATTAGGAGGGAATGTGGTGATTTTGGGATATATCAACATAGAAAGGATAGAAATGTCTCGTTTTTAACTTTTAAAATGAAAATTATGAAATACCAGTACTATCGAGTACGACTGCATTATACAGCAAACAAGTATAGCTTTCTTAACAAAGTTTGTCGCCTTTAGGAACAACCTGATATAGTAAGCTGATAGAAATGTATCGTGTGCTTTAAGTATTTCTATTTTTTTATCAAATGACCACAAAATCAAACTGTTTTGAATTGGTAAATTTCAAATAAGATCATATGATTTAAGTATTTATATCTTTTTATCAAATGGCCACATAGTAAAACTTGGTAAATTCCATATAAGATATAGTTTGTTTTAAGAACTACTGTATAATACTTTTTCTAGTATGACCTTGAAGAAAACATGGTATTTGTACTAAAATAGAAAATATTATTTCTTTTTGGTCTCAAGAAAACCATGAAAAACAGATGTTCAGTGTGATTAATAAAATGTTATTTTTCCCACAGCAAGAAACACATTAAATAGCTTTGAATTGCCCAAATTTTCTCGAGAAGAACTTCAAGGTTTACATGCAAAAAATACCATTTCCGTTATTTAATGAATTACAGAAGGCCATTCTAGTCGCTATGAATAAGATTAAAGTTACATTGCAAGTTATATTGCAATTTTCTTCTCTTCGTTTTCTTTCTTTTTCTAAGATTGAAAAAGCTTGTACAATTGTTAGGCGTTCGTAAAGTTTGTGTTTGGATACAATACTAACAAGTGTATATAGAGCAGGGGATCCTTCCAAAAGATTGAAAGAAAAACAATACTGAACAACACTTTTATATTTTTCAATTTTTAACTTCCGTATTCAAGCCCGTTAACTTTACCCTTAGTATGGGGGTGGGGGGTCAGTTATGCTCTTTTTTATTTTCGTTTGTATGCTTGTGATTTTTACAATGAATTAAAAATGAATTAAAAGTTGGAGGAGGCCAAAGCCTCCTTCTCCTCTATGTAATTTACGGCCCTGTTTAACTTACAAAATCCGATGTGATATTAAAGTAAACCATAGCCATCCCAGTGCTGCTTTGTTTATAAGAGGAAATCAGTAAAGACTGTGATACGTTGAATAACAATGATTAAATTAAATATTATGGGCCTTCTATCGTAGGCATTTATGAAGTTCAAAGTTTCGAGAAGAGATATTCAATTGTGAATATTATTTTTTGTTATTACTTTTATTATTATTATTATTATTATATATATATATATATATATATATATATATATATATATATATATATATGTGTGTGTGTGTGTGTGTGTGTGTGTGTGTGTGTGTGTGTGTGTGTGACTCATTACATCACATTTACTGTAGCCAATATGTTGATCATTGTGCATTCTGGACAGTTTTTGTTTAGGAGTGGGGTTTTTTTTGTTGGGGGGTTGGGGTTGGGGGTTGGAACTCCGGTAGGACATAACTAAAGAACATGAACATTATTCACTATAGTATTCAGATTGCTTTCTGTAGAGCTCCTCTACTCTGTATAACATAAACGATTTGACAGTTCATCAAACAAACGGCGTATATTAGTGGCAATGACAAATGGTCAATGTAAATGAATTTATGCGAAAGAGTCAGATATATAATCAATCTTGAGGAGAAAACTGCGAATGTGTTGTCTTTGTCTTTGTGAACTATATTCCTCAAAATCAAATGTTCTGTTCTTTCAATGTCACCAAGGATTTTTTTCTAAAATGACCTGCAGGGAAAAGAATGATGGAGTGATGACAGCAAGGTTTGTTTCTTCTTGATTTTACAATTTTCGTAGAATTAATCATTACGAAAGATTTGGTAGTTTATACCTATAAAATATAACATAGGATTTTCAAATAATATAAACTATGAAAACTGTTATGGGATTTGTGGCTTTGAAAAGAAAGGTTCTTTTTAAAAAGGTGCTGTATATGATTTTTATATATATAGATTAGGCCTTACGGCGGGTGTTGCCGGTCAACAAGGGGTGTTTACTCCTCCTAGGCACCTGACCTAACCTCTGGTATGTTCAAGGGTCCGTGTTTACCTTACTCTTTATTTTGTATGTTTTGTAGGATTATGAAATTGATCTCACAGTCAGTACCTAGAATTTGTATCTCTACAACGACATGAAAGAAATGACCAATACGATTCCTTAATCGGCAGATACAAAAGATATCTTTATTACAGAATCATGTAGAGACTATACTATTTAAAACAGACCAAGATTCATTAGATGTGCACATTGGAAGTTCCTACTTACCTTTGTTACAAAATGAAAATCAAAGAAGACACATTGATATCTTAACAAGAAATAGAAGCATTAAGTAAATAAACAATCTCACGATAGAAATTAAAACGTTCTCAGGCTGAGTACTTGTATATTATCATTTTTCTCCGACATATAAACATCTATATTCCTGATCGTAAACTAAAGAAAACTACTTCACAATAGTTGTCAGTGCATTTCCCAAACCATCGAGTCTTTAAGGTCGCCAGAATATAACAACAAACAATTTAGATTAAAACTATCGGGAAAAAAATGGGTGGAAACATGTTTAAGCCGAAATGTCTTTAAAAATTGGGCGTGTCCAACTTTTGGTCCGAAGTGTCTTTGGGCTGAAACGTTTGACTACCGTCCAGAGTACTTTCACCATTGACTTTGTGACCTCAAAATCAATCTACGAGTTATCTTCTCCTTTGGCAAAACCATTGTATCAAGTTTGATGTCTGTCAAGCAAATTGTTCTTAGGATTTTGAGCGGACAATATATTACCATGTCCAGTTTGATCTTTCAACTTGTGACAACATTTAAATCAGTACAGTCATCTACTTGCAGGGGCAATCATTGTACCAAGTTTGGTAATTGTGAAGCAAAGGGTTATTTAGATATTCAGCGGAAAGTCTTGGTCTACAGACCAACCTATAGACCGACAGGTGCAAAACAATATGCCCCCTGTTTTTCAAAGGGGGAGGGGCATAAATAAGGCAAAATGATGAAGAAGAAAGTAATCTTTCACTTCATAGAAACGTTCTGAAAATTTTCACCTATATCGAGACGTCACCAGCTATAAGAGAAGTACCACAAATTAGGCCTAGGGATGACTCTCGGGGGCGCAGGGAGGGCTCTTTAACAATGTCTACCATGACACGGGTCATCTGTTTTATAAATGTGTCATCCGAAACACATGCAACTCTTACTTCTAAATGCCGAGCAGGGGGAGGGGGACAATACCTACATATTCTTAACTATTTCTACGTCCAAAGTTTGACGCGACCAAGGCAGGAGCGAGCTTAAACCAGTGACCGCCCAGCAACCAAGCGAACGCTGAAACTAAACTTCTCATCCACCAAGATCGGCCAGTGAAAACTGGATGTCATCAAATAATTAGTAATTAGTTATAAAATGACGATCATTTCTTCCATGGCTTCTCTAGTATCAAATTGTATTTAACGGACAGATATCCTTCAAATGTTTATCTTTGCGTTGAATTTGGCAATATAAATTGCCCTGTTCAGGAGTTGATTGATTGATTGTATATTGTTTAACGTCCCTCTTTAGAATCGTTCACACACTCACCATTACCAGAAAAGGACTGAAAAATTTGGGCCTATGCTCGGCGCTCATTGACTTTGAAAAGGGAGTGATCTTTATCATGCCACACTTGCTGTGACACGGGGACTCGGTTTTCACGGTCTCATTCGAAGGACGGTTCCCTTGGGGATCTGGGTTAAAATAAGTCCTCTTATATTTATTTAGCAATAACTGGAAGTTGAACATTAATCAACAACCAACTTTGTGTACCTCATTCCAGAATAGGAATGTTAAAGATTAGGTCTCACAGTGGATATTATCAGTCAACAGGGGATGGTTACTCCTCCTAGGACCCGATCCCACCTCTGGTATGTCCAGGGGTCCGTGTATGTCTTTCTCGTAATTTTGTATTCTTTATAGGAGTTATGACATTATTCAATGTTCGTTCGGCTATTATAGTTTTGATATAATAGACGCTATTCAGCCCAGTCCTAACGTCAAATTATTTGATCTCAAGCCCAGGTGTAACAAGTTTCATTAACGATGCATCCAGTGTGCCTGAAAGCTGATCATCTTTAAGATATTAAAAGAATTGAATTTAATCAATACATTTACAATCGATGTAGCAATGTCCAAAGTCCTGGACCTCATAATCCAGCGTCCATGCATTTGACAATTTTGATTTTTATGCCGCCGGCATCGATAATTCGAGGGCATATAGTTTTGGCTTGCCTGTCTGTCTGTCTCTGTGGCAAAAACGTTACCGTTGGCCATGTCTTTTACACCATAAGAGGTAGACCTTTCATATGTAGTACGTGTATTCCTTGTGGCAAGACCTTTCCATTGACACCAAAATCTTTGACCTGGGGATCTTTACAAATCTTACAGTTCCACTTTGTTGTAATCAGGGGGCATCAGTGTTTCACAAACTCATCTTGTTTATTTTGTGTGTGTGTGTGTGTGTGTGTGTGTGTGTGTGTGTGTTGTTGTTGTTGTTTTTAATGCCCCAGTCATCAGCATTAGATGAAGCTGCATACTTTGAATTTTGGCACTTACGGCCTTAGCAAAAGAAATAAATATTTATTCGATACACACACACACACACACACACACACACACACACACACACAAACACACACACACACATATGCCAGTTACATTCATAAATACCAAGGATAACACGTGAGAGCTTATTTCCAATGGAGTCCTTTGGTGCACGGATGTTAGTGGTAGGGAATCAGAAAGGGTTATTTACATATCGTGCCAATGCCTACCGTGAAAGGTGACCTTTGTCCTTGAGGTCATAGAGTGAAAGTGACTGTCATTTCTAATGTTAAGCGCGTTTGACTTTCATTTCTAAATTAAATGCTGGGCTTGACTTTTATTTCTAATTCTGTTCGCTTTAGACTTTCATTTCTAATTCTGTTCGCTTTTGACTTTCATTTCTAATTCTGTTCGCTTTAGACTTTCATTTCTAATTCTGTTCGCTTTAGACTTTCATTTCTAATACTGGCCGCTTTTGACTTTCATTTCTTAATGAAATGCTGGGCTCGTGACTTTCATTTTCAATACTGGACGCTAATGACACATTCTTCATGTTGGACGCTTGTGACACATTTTTTAATACTGGATGCTTGTGACACATTTTCAATGCTGGACAATCACTACCTATGTTAAATGTCTTAGGTTTGTCGCGGTGCCAGGATCGAGAATCCAACCCAGGACCCTCCCTGTTATGAAGCGAGTGCCGCTGTCCCAACACCACCGGGATTTATTTATTTTCAAATGTTTTATCAACAACCTCCAAGGGTGAAACTTTGTCCGGTAGTTAGTTGTTTTTAGAAAAAGTTAGAATGCTCGACAGTTTTTTGAACGACAGACAATGGAGGACGAACGGATACAGGCAAAAATTGCTCGTAATACACAGATAATCTAATGGGTTCACGGTACTACAAAATACATTGTCATCATTTATTTATTACTTTATTATTTATTACTTTATTATTGGCATTTTATTAGTGAGATTATTTTTCCACCAATGAAACAAAATCAAAAATGAAAATGTCTTAAACAAAATTTCATTCCTAGTAGTTACTTTTGTGATTCTTTCGCCCCTGTTACAAGACAACCTGGACGCACTAAACGACACAGAAAATTTTCTAATTTTATCCTATTGTCTCTGAAACTCGGCATGTATGTAACGGTGTCCTTAAGTTTACGTAACTCGAGATATTTAGGACAGTTACTATGACCTGATTTCGGAGTTGAATGAGTATTTTCCAGCTTTTAGATTTATTCTACTCTTTCGGCATGTTGTGTTTGTAACAATATACACATTCTTATTAAAGGTTTGAATTTGGAATAGCAACAAAAATTTATCAAGCGGAAATAAATGTAAATATACCCAAAAATCATAATTTGACATATCAAAACATTAAATAGGAAATAGTGCAATCCAAAATTGTGTTTAAAATGTTTATATGTTTTCTTAATTATAAACTTTTATATACCATATATATCATTATTCTTTTTTTTTTTTTTTAATTGCATGCAAAATCTCCATTACAGACCATTTTCTCGGGGAACGTTATTACGCTTTTTCTTCAAGCATAAACAAGACAACAAAGCCAAGATCCCTTTATGAATCATGTTTAATGGCAACACAAGTGTAACCTAAAACACGTAAATAAATCCATCATATTAATAAGGATCATAAAGCGAGCCCCCCATCACAAAATCGTCCTGTTTAAATATAATTACAGGACACATCTCATACCCGTATGATTCACACAAACCACAGAAAGATATCTCATTGACACACATTGAAAAAATGTCCTTGTCTTCAATTATCTTTTCTTGTCGCTTAACTTATCAGAAATTCACATATAGCCTGATCTATTACTCACGGGTCTGACTATTTACAGAAATCTCTCGCTTTGTGGCGTGAACAACACGATTTTAATGTCGCTTCATCTGTGTGTATGGTTTTTTTTTTATTGTGTCTGAACATGGAATGATATCACCTATTTTGATAAAGGGAAAGTTTTACTTAATGATTTACATGCATGCAGAGAGTGATTAATTTACAAATATAGATAAATAAAAACATTTGAAATACAGCACGGAATGGCTTGAACGTATACCTTTCATTATAATATGTTTTTATTGTTGTCGAAAATTATACGTTCTCTTCTGCGCTGCATAAGGTGTAAAACAGCAAATAGAAAGATTGTACAAACGTTTGAAATTCTGCATATGAAATTAATATTTCTCTCAACAAGTGCATCATTTTATGGCATCAATTCTGACTTGCATGTTCAAATACAGAGATGAAGTACAGACACACCCTCAAATAAAATGTCGTGCCATAATTATTCAAAACTTCACTGAGTAGAAGATGCAAGAGAGCTAGACTAAAATACTATGAAAATCTGTAAAATTGGATCCATCTTGTATTTGGGAAGCTATCGAGTAACCCTGAAGTTAATTCTCAACAGAGTATAATATCGCAATACCCATCTACCCAGACAAATGGCTCTCAGATTTATTCGTACCTCACAACAGCTACAGATGAGATTTGCCTTTGTGGTTTTTTAAAGTCTGCATGGTGAAAAGGACAGTATGATGTCGCCGCACCTATAGTCACGTGACCCACTTATAAACGGACGGGTAATTCGGTGCAAATTAAGGGGAAGTAACTTACTTTCCACTACTTATTGCTTATCCCGTGTTTCAACTTAATGGATAGATGAAATCGAATTTATAGGTAAGGTATATGTTGAAGATTTTGGATTTTCTTGTTATTTGCTGTTGTTGTAGATTATGATGGGTTAGGGATCTATTCACTATTTATTGACAGCAAAGTACTGTAATTCTTAAAAAAAACAATGATAATTGATTAGATGTAGATGAAGATATACGATAGATCTACTTGAACAGGTAATCCCGTTTCTTTTCTCGGGGTTTTCTAAAGACGCGTTGCTATTCTCTGTTACGTAAGGCTTTGTATTTTTAGAAAGTTCAAAGTTGAAACTGCATGATCTAAATGAATGACGTGAATTGACAGTACTGTAATTACAGTTAATGTGTTCTATCACTGATAAAGACTTTTTAAAGTACATATTTAATAGGACTACTTGACACAAAAGTTTTGAAAAAGGCCGAGCAGAGAATTACTTCTCAGTGAAGCGCATTTTTAAACCTGCAGTAAAACTCGACGGTGACGTGGGCTTATTGATTAAGAGATTTCTTAAAAAATAATTATATCAAAATTCACAATTTAATAATGAATTATAAACCTACCAACTGTAATTGTGCGAATTAAATAAAGCGTGCAGACACCCCAACCCTTCGCCATTATTAAGCGACATTCATTTCCTCCATCTTAAACAGCCTGATAATTTTCAGACTTCATCCTGGCAGAACTTCCAACAGTCACGTGGTGTCAATCAGGAGTCATAATTTCGGTTAAAAACTAATATAAATCTTTTTGTTATTCGATGATATTTGCGTAATCTTGTTGATAAATCAATAATATTTATAGTGTCATTTCCAGTTCACAAACATAATTTGAGCCGTTTCGAGCAAAAAACGGTCTTCCAAGGACTTTAATGCTAAATCATAAATTAAAAGAACCCCCCCCCCCCCCCCCAAAAAAAAAAAAAATTAAAGCAATATTGATCGTCATTAAGATATTACAGCCAATCAAAGATGGCAACTAACTAGTGACTGGTGATCATAACAACTTTGTCAGCGACAAAGTTCTCCTGTAAAAAATAATAATTATAAAATGGTATCTCGTGTTTTAATTATGAAAATTGGTAGGGCTCATTTCTTTTCTTTCTTTCTTTTTTTTTTTTTTTTTTTTTTTTGAAATACTTATTATTAACTCAACTGACCTTGATCAAGGTGAAAATGTTTGGTGTGAGAACACATCTGATTTAGGATCCAAAATTTTGAAAGGAGTGTAAAAAAATGTTTTTAAAATGTAAAGAAAAAAATTCCATTAATTTTTATTATTTTTTTTTTACATTTTGGTTGGTGTACTGTATACTGTTTAACGTCCCGCTCGAGAATTTTTCACTCATATGAAAATGTAACCATTGCCGGTGAAGGGCTGAAAAATTTAGGCCTATGCTCGGCACTTATGGCCTTTGAGAAGGGAGGGATCTTTTACGTGCCACACCTGCTATGACACGGGGCCTCAGATTTTGAGGTCTCGTCCGAAGGACCGCCCCATTTAGTCGCCTATTACGACAAGCAAGGGCTATTGGGGATCTATTCTAACCCGGATCCCTCCTCATGTGATAATTTATATAAAACGTTATTTTTATGTGTTTGATTATATGAAGCAATATATGTACTTCTGCAAACGGTTTATTTGTTCATTATTGAAATAGTCACCTTTTCTTACTTTTTTATGCCATGTATGTCTGTAGATTAACTTATCCCCAGCTTTCAGTGAGACAAAGTTGCTATACAAAATAACATCCTACTTTTTTTTAATTGACATTATTTCATTCTGTGATAAGCTTAGGTCCTTTCCAACATTTCATATCGTAGTTTGCAATGAAAAAAAATAAGCTGGGGAAAATGTCAAAATACTTGAAATTCTGTTAAAATTTAAATGAAATTGTATAGTGTACGTTTCCTTAAATATACAATCCTAGATATAGAAAATTCATAAAAATATACAAACCTTAATACAAAAATACACACAAAATTCCCCACCTCAGTCCACCTGTATGTGTCATTGTATATACAGACTCAAATATTTGTCATTCCTGTCATATGGAAAACACGTGAAAAATGTGTGGATATTCAGTGCCACTTGATATTTTATATTTTCACAATTTCTACACAGAATTTCATTAATTTGTATTTAATATCGAAATGAGTATAAATGCATTATGTTTAATTTATGTATTAATAAAAAATAAAATAAAAAACAAAACAAACACAAAAGACAAAAAATTAATGAATAGTTAAATAACGCCATAGTAATGGTAATAGTAATGGAACAAAGAAGACAAAACAAAAACAAAACCAGAAACAAAAAATAAAAAAACAAAAAAAACAAACAAAAAAATAATAATGGAACAAAGAAGACAAAACAAAAACAAAACCAGAAACAAAAAACAAAAAAACAAAAAAAGAAAACAAAAACAAAACCAGAGACAAAAAACAAAAAAACCAAACAAAAAACAAAACCAAAAAAGAAAAAAAAAAAACCAAACAAAAAAATAATAATGGAACAAAGAAGACAACAACAACAGCAAAAACAAAAACAAACCAGAGACATAAAAAAAACAACAACAAAAAAAAAAACAAAAAAAAAAAAAACAAAACACATAAATAACAAAACCAAAAAAAAAAAAAAAAGACAAACAAAAAATATTGAAAATTAAAGAAAAAAATAAAAAATAAAATAAAATAAATAAAAAATAGAAGGAAAAAATAAGAAAGAAAAAAAAAAACAACAAAAAACAAACAAAACAAAACAAACAACAACAAAAAAACCCATAAAAAACATAACCCCCCCCCCCCCAAAAAAAGACAAACCAAAATAAAAATTGAAAGTTAAAAAAAAAAAAAAAGGAAAAAAAAACAACAAAAAATTTAAAACCAAATTAAACCAAAAAATTAAAATAGATGGATAAATGAATAAAAAATAAAATATTAAATAGGTAAAATAAAAAAAAAATAACTAAATAGAAAATGAATAAACCTAACAAGTAAAAAACACTAAAAAAAAAAAACGCTAAAGAAAAACAAGATAAGAAAAAATATAGATATAAAAAATGATTTTGAAAATTTTTAGGTATTAAAAGGTAGAGAAAATAAAAATGATATATAAAAAGACAAAGAAAACCCGTCCCGTGTTGATTTTGAAAATATACGTATGAAACTACAAGTTTGAGGATCTCTCTTGGAAATGAATCAAACATGAATGGTGCAAAATTATATCGTTTATATTAATTATCTCACGATTTCTATCATTTCATTGACCAAATCGTACTTTTCAGTCCTAACCTAAACCCTAACCGCAGTCTTAACTCTAGAAATATTCAACTTGCTGTAAATAATGCATACATTGTTCAACATGAATAAATACCATGCGGGTTTGAATTGAACAGTATATTATCATAAAGATTTGAAATTGGAGAGGTTTCAAAAATTAATATGAGAATGTGTCTTCTTCACGTCTATACTGTATCAGTGTAGGGTTGCCATTTTGTGTTGGTGTTTTCCATTCTATGGACGGTATTTAGAACCCTGTACATTAATAAAGATACGCATTCATTGGTACTGACGTTTCTCTATAAAAAGATGAGCATGTTAATATTCATACATCATCGTTTTTAACTGCATGTTGTAATAACAATAAAAATAAAAATATTTGGCGCCTTTCTTCTTAGTTGTAAAGAGGGAATCACCATTATCCTCTGACTTTTCGTACTTCTGAACATTTTCTTAAGTTTCAAAGTTAGTAAAACATATTTTTACCTTATGAATTATGAAAGAAGAAAAAAAAAATCCAGAGACAACTATTTCAGGACGAAGGAAAAGTTACTTACAAAATTTCTTAAGCGTCTCACAATGTCAATAACAAGACTCAAGCAGGCCAGCGTCATTTCCGGTGAAGGATCGTCTTGTTTAATTGTGTAACGTCCTATAAGCAAGGATATTTGAGGAATATGATAAGATGCACAGTACTTTCAAATTAATAATAAAATGTGTAACTGTGTGATACTTTGTATTGTTATGAAAATAGACTTCAAATATTTGTTGTATTATCTGCAGTTAATTTTAACACTGAACCATCGTTTATGCTCCTCTTATGATCCCAGAAATAAACATTGCAACGATTGGAAATTATAGAATAGAAAATAATTAAGGTATAAGGATAACAGTTCTATTGAGGGTATAATAAAAATTCCTTCATGTTCAGAGTTGTGTCATGCAAAGTATGGATTTGAGATCTGTGATCTTTCGATTTATGTATTGGTTTTTTTTTTATTCTAACGATATATATGTACACAGTAGATATATACTTAAAGCTATTCTTTTTCTCAAACCGATTATCATACATTACCCTAGTGAAGAAAACTAGATCTGACAGAATAGTTATGGGATTTATAGTGATAATTTGTGTTGGTAGCGCTGTCAGTTGATATTGATAATTTGTGTTGGTAGTGCTGTCAGTTGATATTGATATGGATGTTTACGGCTCAGCATTGCAGCTGATATGTCTCCACTTTTTTAAGTATTGCAATTTTTCTAATATTTAAATAAAAATCCGTTCAAATGACCACTTTCAAATGTGATTAGAACTACCAAAGCCCAGTCGACTGACTGTAACTACCACCCAGATGAAACAAGATTTAATTGGACGAGTCATGCCATTTCTGTGACAGGATGGGTAAACTTTCTAGATAAGTTCAATTTATTTTCTCAAACCATAAATATATTGGTGCACGAGGAACATATAATTGTACAAAACCGTCGGAGGTGTACAGTTGGATGAGAAAGAAAAGGGATATTTGAATCATAAATATACGAAATGTACATTAAAAAGTCCGAGGACAGACATGTCGATATATATGGATAGGCATTTTCAAAGTGAATATCCCAAGCTTTTTTTAATGCTATAATTGTATCATATTTGGACTATAATAATACCTAATGTCTATTTATTGTTTCCTTATATTACATACTCTATTACATTAAAATTCAAGTTCATTTTATTTCTCTAAAAAAAACATATGTCACAAGAGGTACAAAGTTATAAATAGCCAAGTGAAGATAACGAACAGTGATCAATCTCGTAAATGCTATGAAGTATACAAAGTTAAGAGTAAGGCAAACACGGACCCCTGTTCATACCAGTGGTTGGATCAGGTTTAGTTTACTCATCATATTGGTATAACACAATTATATAATAACCATGTAACAGTATATTAGTGTATGTAAAAATGTAAATATACCAAATGCAGAAAATAGACAAATATAAATAATATTTTAACAAGTTTCTTAGGCTCCATATGAGTGAAAAATTCTCGAGCGGGACGTTAAACAGTATATAATCAATCAATGTTAGGCTCTGTGCCTTTATCTAAAACCTTTTAATATTGCATAATGTTTTCCTGTTTCTTATTGAAAAATGTTGTACAAGTTTAAACATGGATGATCAAGTAAAATGATATCGTTTGACGTAAATCAGAATAATTAGGACATGGTAGAAGAAGATGGTATTCGTTTCGATTAAGTCACATTTCTGACATTTTCTTTGAGACCTTGTTATGTTGAGTATCGGCTCTTTTCTATCAACAGGTTATGTGAAGACGTCTATATTTACTCAATATTGTAGAAAAATTATCTGGTAAATATTTTCTTTTAAGTATAGTACTGAAGATAAAAACTATCAGACAGGTGCTTGTATAGATAACATTTAGGCGACCTTTCAAAAAATGAATGCATCTCTTGTTTAGATGAACTTGCGAAATCCTGATTTTAAAACACCTTAATGCACTGTATTTACAGGTATATTTCTTAATTTTCTTGAAAATGAAATCATATAACAACAAAAATGCATTTATTTAATTATTTATTTAATCTCTCTCTCTCTCTCTCTCTCTCTCTCACACACACACACACACACACACACACACACACACACACAGATATATATATATATATATATATATATATATATATATATATATATATCACAAAGCCGATTGAGTATATACTCGACTAGTTTCTTCAATTCTAAGATTCATATTTATTTTCAAGAAGAATTGAAGAAACTATTAATATTATATTTTATTATACTATTACTTGTGTAGATTTTCTATACTTATTTCTGGATTAATATATATATATATATATATATATATATATATATATATATATATATATATATAATGTAAACATTGACAGAAAAAAAAGACAAAAAATGACAGAGGATTCTGAACAATAGATTCCATACATAATTATTTGAGTTCACAGAACAAAGAAGTAATATTTTTGTAAACATTATCACCTTTGAAGTCCGGCTTTTAGCAAATATTGACACAATTTCCTGAACACTATCAATTGTCATAACTAAATAAACAAATTAAGGGTTCGTATTGTAATATTTCTTCGATGGATTGTTTATGCACATTAATTAGCGCAAACAGAACGTATTGAAAAATACATCTTAAACTTCATTTATGTAGTAATATATGAGTTACAGATCGGCTGAGTTCTGAATACAAACTGATCCTATTCAATAAATCTGCAGATAATCGGTATCACATGTAGCAGATATTTTATTCTCCTTCATAGTGAAATGTTTAACAAGATATTTATTGTTAAGAAAATCGTAAATCTGAGAAATACTAAAAATGATACATTTCCGAAGGAGTCCGTGATTGGCCCACTTTTTATTTTGTATTCCCTATAGGAATTATGAGACTGGTCACTGTTCGTTATCTTCGCCTTTTTCAATTAGACGAATTCTCCAAACCACTGTAAAACCCTCAAAATATAGTGATATGTTGTCAAAAGATTACACCAAATTTTCAAATTACGACATACATGGAACAGCGAAATACATGTGGACCATAACATCGGTGACTTTCCTGAAAATAAAAAACGCCCCACCTGGCGCTTTCTGGAAAGCTCGTATTTCACACCCATAGTTCAACATAGGTATCAGATAATGATAAAATTGTTTCAACATTCTCGTACTTTTTATTATTATATTCCCCGCCGAGAAAATGTACCTTTTCTCACTTGTCGTACAATGCGTTTTTGTGTAAAATCAAAAACATTAACAATTGAAGTTCATAATTTTTTTCGTCATCAGGTCAACCTGCAGAGGATGAAAAATAGAAATAACAATGGAGAAAGAACATCAAAATTGATTTTAGCATAATCAATATACAAAAAATATCCTGTCACTTCCTACACATTAATAGCTAGAACATTTTTTTAAAAGCTTTGAAAAAAGTTTTACACGTGCAGTCTTCAATCTTCCCTGTATTTGGACGCCAGCACTAGGATTTTACCTATATTGAGTAATGACTGAATTCAGGGAGATGAACACACTGAGAAAGCTTAGCAAGTTCAAAATCTCAAAAGAGGGAAAACCCATTTCATTTCAAGGGATGCAATTCTATACTTAGTAAGTAATGTAATTAAATAGTTTATTACTGTGTGTTTGTTTATGCATGTATCACATTCTGATTTGTATTTTCTATAGGAGTTACGAGATTGAAAACTGTTAGTTATCTTGGCCTTTTCATTCTGTAAATAAATACAACCCCAAAGCCCATCGGATCGTCTTCTCACTTTAGATATACAATGCATTCATAACACATTAAGTTTTTTTTTGAGATTGTCTAAACAAAAACACATTATAAGATGTACATGATATTTACCAGCTTGTTTGCTAAATGTGAGTAGTTATAAGATGACGAATATTTGAAGCCCACGAAATGTTAATTTTCTTTTGAAAATGCTAAAACGGGTGCGAACTGTAAACCGGTAAGGGTCCATTTCTGGCAAAGGAATGTCAGGAGTATATTGTGAGTAATTATAAACTAAAAACATAAACGCACACTGCATAAGACCATACAAATGCGTAATACCTTTACACATGTGTAGTTCCCAGATATTTTACAGTCGACTTTTGTTCTACCTAGTGTTGAGATACGTTTGCAGTATGAAAAAACGAAGTAATTAATCTCATAAATTATGATACAGAACTGAGATTACGGCAAAACAGAGCCCTGGAAACATCAAGTGGGATATCAAGTGCCTAGAAGGAGTAAGCATCCCTTGTTGACCGGTAACACTCTACCGCAAGTCCTAGGAAAACAAAGTAACTCACAACAAAAATAAATATAAACTGGAAATTTAATTTATGATGGATGGAATTCACCAGTCGTAAAAGATTTGCATGGGATGTGACGTCATACCGGAAACAGTCGAGCAGTGAATAGCGATTTAGAATTGACGAATTATGCAAATTATGCTATTGATGTAACAATTCATCTTTACTTTTTTTTCGGACAGAGATTGTGATACAACAAGGCAAAGAATGGTCTTTAGTTTAGTCAGGAACAGGTGCATGCATGTCTTGAGAATGAACCAATATGGACGTAATCAAAATCATGTAGATATATTAAGACAACGATTGCAACATAAATAGGTTAGAAAAGCAACAGCAAATAGACAAAAATCCCCCCAAACAACGTATCGATATAGTTGTACTTTCCAGAGGTATAGCATGTAAGCGCTATCCCAATTGATTATAACTAGAACTTAGGTTGAAATCTGATATAAATGGTAATAAAAAATCTGATATAAATGGTAATAAAAATTCTGATGTAAATGGTAATAAACATTTTGCTACATGTAGTTTGCCTATTTAGTGGATTTTAAGCATAATTTGAACATTTTGTATCTGATAATTAAGTTCTACATCTACTCTACAACAGTTCATTTAAAGTACTTTTGAAACTTATACATGCTATAAATATTGTGAAACTTTATAATGCAGACGTTCGATTCAAAAGTCAAAACCTTTTTTCAACTGCATTTAAATATTCTGCAATACAAGAACGAAATGGCAGTGATGCAAAGTGCACCTGTTCTACATTTCTTTGTAAATATAAAAAAAATTAAAAGTACGATGTTATATTTGGGAAATCCGTATATCAAACTATTAATAACACTTCAACTGATTCTTTCATGTTTTAACAAAATCTGTCGGCGTGAGTACAAAAAACAAACAATCACGAAACACAATCACTCTTTTGAATAGGTCATCATGGACGATCATCGGAGAACCCAAAAATGGAGGGTCGGGGTACTATCACAAGCGAGAAAAAAGTAGATCAATCGATTTGAACAAATGTAGAAAGAATAAGACAAATATCCGGACAAACGAATCGTAAATGCTAACGGGTGCACACTGATGTAATCCGAGTGAAAGGACAAGGGTTTTCTGTGTCAATGTGATACGAGTTCCCCTATCTTTACGGGTTTGCGTGACTCACGATTTACGTGGATTTACCATCTACCTTAAAATAGATGTAATTTAACTAAAGGTACCTGTCAGTCTGTATACAGATGTGTTTGACATTAAGAAACATCAACTTGGACACTGCAAAGGTAAAATCTGCATAAAATAAGTTGGTGACTCAAACGTGCAAATCTCGGCGGACGGAAAATAACTTGCAGACATTTTTTTTGTATTTCCAGCTGTTTGCAAGATTGTTTTGTTTTGTTTTGTTATTTTGATTTCTAATTTCTTTTTTACAAAAATATTTATTTGCATCTTCAGTGTTTATGGTTATTTTTTTAAATGTCAACTTCAAATTTATAATTTGTTTAATTGTGGTATCTGTATGAAGGCATCCGATTTCTGTGACGTGATATTTCGGTGGACTTTTTACATAGCATACTTTATTACTTCACATGAATATTATATTCAATACTGAAATTTACACCCTTTCTATAACATATTTGATATGTAAATTTTTGTTCACAGTTTTCATACAGATCCATTAGTCCAATGACGTAAGTAAACTTCGTTTAAAATTGCTTCAAATTTAACTTGATTAAAATTAATTTCAGAATGGGATAAATTCTGTTCTATATTAAGCCTAAGAAATTTCGACTGCCAATAGTGATGGAATCCGAAATGCAATTTAAAAGATATCACATCAGACAGGATGAGGAAAAACTGTTGAAACAAGCTTACGATGCAACAGAATCCTGGATTAGACATCCGCTCGAAGAAAACCAAACAATGAAAGATTTCCAGAACACTTGTTTTTTCAGCACTGATGACGACCCAGCCTGTTACGGAGACGTTGCTGATTCGTCCACAACATTAACGGATATCATGGACTGCATTAACAAAGATAACGGGAATACTGGAAGGAAAGGTATATCTCTCAGTTTGCTTATCGTTATTGATGGCTATTAAGTATTCGATGCATTTAATGCATGCAAAACTTGACCTTTTTGCACAAATGAACAAATGAATAACATGGACATTTTTAAGTATGTGGAAAATCCCGACTAGATTTTTAAATGTGCAATGAAGTTATTGAAAGAATAGTCCATTATAACTGCATCCATCCAAAATATAACTGTATAGGGATTTTTAATCTATGACATTAATATTAGGTTAATATAAAGCTTTATTCCATGCTTTCTGAAAAATTGTAGTACATAAAATCGAACTATATCGTAGACACACTGAAAACGTTTGGAAATTGTCAGTTTTATGACGTCATAATTTTTTTGTGACTCTCCAAACACAACTTTTACTTTGTAAGTTTCTTCGTAAAATTTAGTGTGTATTTCACTTTTCTCAAATGATCATATATACTTTATATAACTATAACTCACAGATAGGCAAAAGAAAAAGAAAATACATTAGATAAATGATTAGCATCATCGAGTTGAAATTGAAATAACACCGGTTGATGTAAATTTGTTTTGTGATCTTTTTTATGTAGATAGATAGAAAGATGGGTACTTATATAGAAAGATAAACACATGTATTTGGTGATTTGATTAGTGTGTACACTTTACTAATGATTTGTAATATCGTTCCTGTGTTTCTTAAACTAATATAAGATAGGATATCAACCACTGTGTACTGTTTTAAAGTAACTGAATTTTACCTCCACATTAAAACCAGAGACCATCGTGGATAACAACCATATACGAACCGAAGACGACCTCCGCTACATCGCCACAATATTATCTGGTAAGTATTAGATTTTACAACCTTTTAAATGCCGTATATATCACCAACCAACTGACATTGAGATTGTCTACAGGTGTTTTAGGTTTGGTTTAATGAAATAGTGAGTCAATTAATTAAATATTTTGCTACCCCTCACATACTTGTTGGTAGTTTGACAATAATCAAAGATTCACGCATTTCAAGTTGGATCCAAATGACAAAAGATTACATCCAGTGCGAATACACCATTTGTTTCTGGGTTGGAGGTATTTTGGGTAGTGTGATAAAAAGTGAACATTTGGTGAACAAATAAAAAGATCCTCTCTTGTATGGATTCTCCCTGGTATTTACCCGTCTCAACTCGTAGAAAATTTCACATAAAACTGGACAAAAGATTTCTGACAAGCTTATGAAAATATAATTCTGTTAACCAAAACAGTTTTGAACATTTTGAAAGTTATGATGGTTGTTCGATATGTAATGTGTATTGTACGGTATCTCAGAAACATTCGACTCAAATAGTGAAATGAACATTACATCCCTTCAAAGTATTTTTCGTGGTTTGAAATACCTAATTTCAATCGCTGAATCCATTTCTGAAGTGCGTCACGGTACGCTGATTTAGGTAGACCTCTGAGGCACTGACTGATTACTGCACCAAGGGCTTCTCGGGACACGTAATGACGACCAGATAAGAACTTTTTATATTTTGGAAAAACGAAAAAGTTGCATGGGACTAGATCTGGAGAGTATGGTGGGTGTGGCAAGACAGTAACATTCTTCGACTTCAAAAATTGCTTCACAAGCTCAGATGTATGTGATGGGGCATTATCGTGATTTAAACGAGCATGCCTACATTTTGGCACAGGGCGTCGTTGATGATAACATTTCCTGAGCTTTTTTTAGAATAACATCTCGATAATACCAACCTGTAACACTTTTGCCCTTCGGCACCAGAATTTGTATGGCTATTCCACCACATGAGAAGAATATGCAATAAAGAACCTTCTTTGTGATTATGGTTCTTTTGGCAACTACGGGCGTTCTACCGTATTTAGTTAGGCATATTTTGTGTCCAATTTTTCTTACTGGTTCGAAATAGTGAAGACATGTTTCGTCACCAATAACAATGTTTGCAAATTGTCTTTGATTGAATTTGGGAAACATTTCGAGCAATTGCTTAGCAGTTTGTACTCGTGCCCGTTTTTGGTTACCTGTCAATATATGCGGTATCCATCTGACAGAAATCTTTTGTACGTTCAAAAATACGCTTCAAAATGAAATGCACCCACGATAGCGATATACCAATATCTTTGGCAATATCACGTATCGTCTACCTGCCATCAATTTAAATTATATCCCTGACTTTTGAGACATTTTTCATGCCTGTTTCAGTCACAGGTCGGCCAGATTTTACTTCATCTTTGACGGACTCTGTGCTAATCAGAAATGTCTTTCTCCTCTACGAACTGTCTCATAAGATACCTTATCAGACCCCAATTCAGTAAAAATCTGCATAACCGATTGACCGAGTTTTGTACTAACTTTTATATAAGCTCTAATTTCTTCGATATTCTCAACCCATTTCCCAACCATTTTTACAACAGTGGTCAACGTCTGGTTCTATTGAAATTAATATAAGTTTAACACTATGTGAAGCTGAAGGCTGGTGTTTATACCGCTGGAAAGTTATTGAATAGAGATATTCAAGAGCACCATCATTCACGAAATCGTGCAAAGCGTTATAGCGCTGTGGTACAAAACACATTACATATCGAACAACCCTCGTAATTAGACATTTCTGCATCTTTTTCTTTAACCTGTAGGAGGCGGACATGTTCAGTTGTGGCAGTTCCTTCTAGAACTTCTCATCGACACGTCCAATAGCGATTGCATACGATGGGAGGACTTAAATGGAGAGTTCCGAATAGTGGATCCGGAGGAAGTTGCCCGAAAATGGGGTCGTCGTAAAAACAAGCCCAACATGAACTATGACAAGCTGAGTCGAGCTCTGAGATACTATTATGATAAGATGATTTTAAACAAAGTACAGGGAAAAAGATACACATACAAATTCAATTTCAAAATAATGATACAGAATTTTAAAAACGTCTCTTCCAAGGCTCCAGAGGAGGACATTTTGCCATACTACTCACCGCCCTGTGCTGTATCGTCGGACTCTCTCTTTAGTGTGCCACATGTACACGGCCAGTATTCTTCTGAAAGTGGTGGCCATATTCAGACCAGCAAAAATCATCAGATGCCATTTTCTATTCCGTTTCCATTTCAATGTTTTTCATACACATGAACGGAAAAAAAAAATTGTCATTATGAAACAAAATAATCGTTCATTATTGTAGTCTGTTGTACATGATTTATATGCTGATAGTTTTATTGCGTTGTATGTAATTAATTTATATCTACGCTGCTGAGTATGAAAACATTGGGCTCTCTGTGGCTTTGAAAAATAAAGAAAAAGTCACTTGTAGTACCTTCTGCATTGAGAAGAAATTATCAACGCCATGGTATTGATGTGGGAGTATAAAATATTTACAGATGTTGTAATTCCTGATAAAAACATTGCAACTTTTCAACCTGATAAAAATTAATTACCTTCAGATTTAAAGGAACAAGTTGAATTATTGATTGGAAATAAAAGAAATAAATGTGATATCTGTTTTATTCTATTATTATGGGGACAATGAAAATCATGGGGGTTCGTTAATTTATGCAAATTATCTCATGTTTACAATTTTTATTCCGAAACAAACTACATTTTTATTCCTAAAACAGATCAAAAGAACGGCTATCGAGATTGCAATAATAATAATGATTTATCCATATGCATCTGAGGTAAACATTTACTCTAAGCATTACCATTTAAAGATCTTGAAACGTCCTTTCTATTCAATCTAAAGTGCAAAATGATATTAAGTAACCTTGTAGTAGTAAATAGTTAGACTTCCGTGTAGAATCGCAAATCTGATTTGCTCGAGAAAAGTTTGAAAAAATGTTTCCCTCTGTTAGTAAAGATCGCATCCTTTAGAGTTGTTTATTGCATATACCAACGAAAAACATTACTTGAAAACGGTATCAACACAATTACACATGTACTTTCACGCGCGCCAATTCTTTTCTCCAACGGGTCTGTCGTAGTTTGCGAGATTAATTAAGATAAGCAATGAAATCGGTTGCATGATGAATACATCTAGATTGTTATAGTGACATTGGCATCACTGTATTCCAACGAAGCTGGTGTATATGAGCATAGCTTCATAGAAGTAATAGTATGAAATAGACGGCCATACTTCCGTGTAATCTTAATCTGTGAGGCCTATTGATACTTAGTACAATAACAGAAGTAGTATATTGAAAATCACAATGAAAATGATGATAATGTAATACATGTAACCTTGCAAACAATAACAGAAAAAAATTGATAATGTAATAAATATACATATATTGTCCAGTTACGGAAATAAACTAAAGATATGTACTTGAAAAAATATTTCAGAAAATACAAATACATTTCATACGAAATATCAGGTTTTCAATAACTAATTCCTATTTTATTCATTGCACTTTTTCAAAAAAAAAATTAGAGATTCTTTTCAAATGTTTCAGATTTTAATATACAACCTGACAAAATTGCATAAAAATATATTAATTCTATATTTATTCAAAATCCAAGACATATTTTGCTTTCTGTGGTGAAGTATTGACACACGTACAACACAGGGCCAGTGATAAAACTACAGATGTGGAAGAAAAGGTTCGCATGACTTTTATGAGTGCTTGTTTGTATGTTGTTTAACGTCTTGCTTGAGAATTTTTCACTCAAGGCATTTGAGCAGGAGGGATATTTATCGTGTCACACCTCCTGTAATACGGGATCGTGGTGTTTGCGATCTCATTTAAAAGACCGCCCCATTTAATTGATTCATTTTCTTTTTTTGTTGTTGTTGTTTTCCGCCACACTCAACAATTTTTCAGTTAACTGGCGATATTCAGTTTTTGTAGGTGGAGGAGAGAACCCTGAGACAATGTACCAGGGAAGAGATCAACGACCTTCCGAAAGAAAACTGGCAAACTTTCTCACATATATCGGCGCGAGCGAGAATCGAACCCGCGCCGACTAGAGGTGAGAGGCCTTGTGTTTTTGAACGCAATGCTCTAACCACTCGGCCACGGAGGCCCCTATACCGCCCTATTTAGTCGTCTCTTACAACATGCAAGGTATACTAAGGACCTATAGATTCAAACCCGCATCTCCGCGGGATAGTAATATTGGTAGGTTAAATCAAAATTAAGGATTATTTATAATACAGATCGATGGAGAAACGAAATCAGAGGTTACCTGTAGTTGTACCTGTTGTGAAAAAAAAATATAAAGATATGAAAGAAAAGTTCTACAAGGGACGATAATACCCCCAGCCCCACCACCAGCAGAAAAGAATTTCGGAAACTTTTAGATATATTTTTCCTTAGACTGAAATGATATTATGAGGATGAAAACCAAATGAAATGGATGTTTCATGTATTTAAGGCTCAGTACTAATACATTAAATTTGCAAGTATCAAACATCTTTCTCAAGTAGGTAAAAATACTTACTAAATAAAGTAAACAAAGAGTCAATGTTGGGAGATCTCGTATTTCTTATTTTCAAATGCTAATTTTCCAATACAAGATCCGTTATTATTATTTTTATAGAGATTTTTCTGTACTTAGATTACAATCATTCTTCAAAAATAATTACTAAGCCCACAAACTGACAATCAATGCAGGTATTAAATAACCTTTCAAATTAATATATGGATGAGTTTGAAAATATATTGAAAGGTATTTCCTTGGTTGGGCATGTTTCAACTGATCCAAACGTTTCAAAACTGCAAGATACGGATAAAATCTCGCCCTGCTCATAGTTCAAAGAATAAAGTAAGCAACTGCAAGACACCACGTGACTTATTCATGTGGTACCTAATAAAAAGATTTTTTTCAATAATTTTGAATGACCCATGGGATAATTGCCTTGATTTAAGTAAAGTTAAACATTCGTCGTTAGAAAAATTTGGATACCTCCTTAAACCATACGTATTTATTACAATTGTATTCTAGAATAGAAATACGACAAAAATAATCATCAAGTGATGCGCACAGTGTGCAGGAAACATTTAAATGCTATATTTATTTATTTGGTGACTAAATCTCTCTCTCTCTCTCTCTCTCTCTCTCTCTCTCTATATATATATATATATATATATATATATATATATACTTGCTAACTGTCAACTTAATTCTTTCTGGGTTTCCTCTGTTATCTGTTGATCATAAATTCTCCTTTTGGTTAACAAAATGTTTATTGTCTACATTAGACCGTAGCATTTCATCGTTCCTTGTGACATATATATCATTAGGTAAAATATATATCACTAGGGAAAATATAGAAAACAGGCAGTAATATATTATTTCAATAATAATAATAATAGCGTGGGTTTTTATTTTTCTTCTGTTGTTGATCGCGGTATCTTCCGAAAAATAAATTTGTTTCGTAGAAAGATAGATAACTCAAGAATGAAAAACACACACGACCACTGTGTTTAGTCAAAGCCGCTGTGTAGCTACTACTGAATATACGGACCATTTTCATCTCGCCTGTTTTTTTTTTTTTATACATTTATCAAGTGTTGCCAGTGTTTTGCCTTATATAACACTACTAACGTAATGGACATTCAATTTCGCGTAACATGGAATCTGTTACGTGATCAGACCTTTGAATACAATCACCGCTTCCAAAGTAATTGAGTCAACTGTACCAGGCACTTTTACCTGCCTTGACATCATGACAGAAACAAAATAATGAAAACGGATCAGCATACTTTTGTAAACAGTCAAGAATTTCATTAATGAATAAAACAGAAACATACAACATACGTACAAAATATCCAAGTCCTGACTAATTACAAAACTGTTCTATGATTCCTTTTCTAATGCACTCTATGTATGTATTTTGTGAGAAATTCATAATGTTACGAAAGGGCCTATCCTCTTGATATAAGAGTCATGGTGGATGTTACGGTCGACATTGGGATGCCCACTCCTCCAAGGCACCTGATCCCACCTCTGGTATGTCCAAGGGTCAGTGTTTGCCATACTCGTAATTTTTCTTTTCTTTATAGGAATTATGAGATTGATCGCTGTTCGTTATCTTCACCTTTTTTTCAAACAGCTGTTATAGGGAGCTGTGAATGGATTTTGTTAAATGTATCTACATGCATGTTATATCAGTTTCATTATATATACTATGATAAAACTGAAAATAACGAAACGTGATCAATGGAATAAACACCATAAAGAATGCAAAATGAAAGTAGGACAAGCACGGACCCTGAAAAGACGAGGGATGGAATAAAGTGTGCGGGGTAGGTTGGCATTCCCAGTCGCAGCTGCCGTAACCCCTCTATGTTGATCATATAACAGAGGAATCATTCGTTAAAATCAGTATTTACATAACGTTCCAACAACCGATATGAGACACATCAGATTTCATCTAATAAGAGGCTGTATTAGCAAATAAGATCATTATTACAACGATCGTAGAGTTTACGAAATTCTTACCTTAAACAAAATTGTAGAAACACCTGTAGCATCAATTTATTTGTCAGTAGACTATCTCGGTTTAAAAATGGCTCATGCATGAAGCATGGTCTAACGTATCGAGAGACATAAACACCCTATGTAGGAAATGTTGGTACATAAATATAGAGAATGAACGAGAGACAAACAAACTCATTTCATTTATCATATTGTAGAGTTGTTAGTTTGCATTTTAGTATATTCAGTAAAATATATGTAATGTTTCAAACAGATGTACAGTTATCTGTGGTATCTTTTATTTCAAATTCACCAGAATATATCGAAAGTAAATATTGTTAATAAATACAACAACGAGAGTGAAGAGTTCAGTCAATAATTCAATTTTCGTTGAGAACAGACATTTCGTATTGCCCTATGTAATGTTTGATAATTCTAATATGTAGATGTTCTGTTTTTATTTCAGCCTTTGTAGTTTAGTTTTAGTGTTCGTTTGTATTTCTGTTTACTTCATTTCATTAATTTCCTTTTCCATGCAAATATTCCATCGTGCTGACGAAGGAACAGATCATCCCGAAAAATTGAAATTTTTTATATTTTTCATGTCTTTGGACATTTTAGTGTTTTATCTATGCTTATTTATTTGACCTCGTATATATATTCAGATCCAATACTTTGGGTGTTGTTGTTTTTTGACGCTTTATATACCTATATCTAAGACGCCGAGTTGGCAATATTTCAGACATTTTACGGCGGGCGACCTTCAGGAGTTTTGGAGAATAATATACTAATGAAAAGATACAGAAATATCTTGAAGAAGTAAATACACTATTAGAGTATGTTCAATATATTTGATTGATTGTTTGTTTGTTTGTTTTACGTCCCATCGTGGATTTTTCACTCATATTGATGTGATATGTTTATTTATACTTCTACATGTGTGGAGTTTTCTACATTTATTTCTTGATTATATGCGTGTATATATATAATACATTTCGTACAACACTGAAAGGTATAATTTTCAAAGACATTATGAATAAATTTAGATATTAACAGGCCCGTAGAACCAGTGAAATTACCTATCCACCTTGATTTGCTTGTCGATTTTTTTGGGGGGGGGGGGGTGAGGGGGGCTTTTTGAAAACAATGCAACATATTTAAACAACTGATATCGACAGCTGTGGTCGTGACCAGTACGGATTTCAATCTTTCTTCTTTAACGTTGCCTTACTTAAGCTACTGTCGGGAAATCCTTTGCTATCTTCCTTTAGATACTGATGGAGAAACCAGTCGTTGTTGTTTTTGCTATCTTCCTTTAGATACTGATGGAGAATCCAGTCGTTGTTGTTTTTGCTATCTCCCTCTACGTACTGTCGGAGAGACCAGTAGGTGAATGTATGGCCTCTCCCACCCACTGTTTCTTTTTTCGTTGGTCTTTCCCATTTATCCCGTGGGGATCCGAATTAGAATAGGTCCTCATTTGCCCCTTGCTAGTCATAAGAGGCAACTAAATGGGGCGGTCCTTCGGATGATACAGTAAATACCGAGGTCCCGTGTCAAAGCAGTAGCACGATGCAGCCCTCTCCTTGGTCAAGGCCGTAGGTGCCAAGCATCAATTTTGCAGCCCTTCGCCGGAAATGATGACATCTCCATGGGAGTGAAGAATTCTTGAGCGGGACGTAAAACAACACACATCTAACCATGTTTCTCACTTTACTCCAGATATCCAAATTTGCCAGACGTTGCTTTTCAACTGATGACATAATCCATTCAAATTTAGTGGACAAGTAATGGTAGACGTTTCTGTGAAACACGATGGAACATGTCCTCTTGCACTCTGTTGTTCCAGGGACGCTGATGATGGTCCTGGTTTTCCTGATCCTTGTGGGTACACTCCCACTAAGCAGCATTCTGGTTGGGATCGGACACCTTAAGCATTATAATCAGCGTACACGTTGCTGTAACGTATTCCCATACAGTGATTTTGTATACCTACTGTCACATGAAGTGGACTTGTTTGTCCCCCCAATTCTACTATGTACCGTATATTCTCTAGATTGTAGGTTGCAAATTGGGTTTCAACACCCATACAATGCTTACGAAAATGGAAACAGAGAATTCATAAATGTCTCTGTGTTTTCACGGATCTGCTGGACGTGGCTTCATGTATGATTTTATGTGTGCCAATTCAGAATTTTTTGGTGTGGATTTTGTGTATGTGTCAAATGAGAATAGTCTCGTAGACACAACTCCTATAAAGAACACAATATTAAGAGTAGGGCACCTGTATATACCAGACTTGGAATCAAACTTTCATAAGATTCAGTTGTAACATGACAGGGCAACGGATTAGTACTGTGCTAATATTAAACTTTCAGTATATACTAATGCATTTTTAATGTGAAAACACAAACTAGTGCTCTGTTTTCTGTTGCAATTCAAATAATTATCTCGATCATACCCCTATAATTTATAAATCACAATTCCAGAAACAGTTGATATTTTGGATTTTTATTTTTTTGGTTTGGTTTGCTTCATTCGTAAATAAAGTGATACAGTATATAAAGTTGCCTACTTTGTACATCACAACATCATAAATATGACAAAATACGAAAACTCTCACAAATCGAGAATGACAAGACTGTTCAGTAAGTAGAGAGGTATGAGTGGCAGGTCACCACGCACTGAGACAATACACGTCCTAAGCTGTAATATCCTTTGACAGGATGTAGAATAACGATGATTAGCACTAACCGTGTGTACTTCGGTCATTTCCTTCAAGAAAGATGGTAAAGGAAGTGATGATCTCCCAGCAATTTAGCAAGTTGTTCGTTAAATGGTTCGTAAAAATCAGTAAGAATATTTTGGGTCTCCAACAACATTCCTCCCACGTTCACTTTACGCGTATTTACCGGATTCTGGAATATCATTTTTGTCATGGTTTCCGTATCAGCAGGCCCTGAAATTTATTATTCTGGTTTAAAATATAAGAAAATTGCATGTATACAGCTTAATGTAACCACACATGGTATTCTGCGCAATTGAAGAATACAATTCAGTCCGGTTTAACATTCTCTACGTAAGAAAAATGTAGCATTAATCAGAGCTGAATTTTTTTTTAATTCCAACATTTCTGAGTCTGTTGACACTGTAGAATCCATACTGATATGTATAACATCAGTACTAGGAACCTTTGGCTTATATTTATAAATGTAAAATACTGAAATGAAAAATGTAAAAAAAAAAAGAAAAAAAAAAAAGATCAATCACGTAAATCCCAAAAGGAATACAAAATTGGGAGTAAAACAAACAAGATCTCCGGAAACTCCAGAAGTGGAATCGGATGCCTAGAAGGAACGATCCGGAAACTCCAGAAGTGGAATCGGATGCCTAGAAGGAACGATCCGGAAACTCCAGAAGTGGAATCGGATGCCTAGAAGGAACGATCCGGAAACTCCAGAAGTGGAATCGGATGCCTAGAAGAAACGATCCGGAAACTCCAGAAGTGGAATCGAATGCCTAGAAGGAACGGGTATCCCACTTCCAGTCCCTTATTTTGATCAAGTAGATAACCATAATCCATAGTCAAAATCAGTATGTAAAGAGTGGCCTAACGATTGGGATGAAAAGTGTCAGACAGCATTTGACCAAACATCAGGTTTTTTTTTTCAAACTAGGTCATTATAATGACCACTGAATTTGCGAAATGCTGAGTTTAAACAAGACTGTTGATACCTCTGTAAGCCTGTAACATCAACTTCATTATATGGAATATGCCTGTTTAAAAATCAATCACACACTTGAAATAGCGTATCGAATTAGTGTGAGAGGCATAGTTATTATACTTTCATGTAAAATACTCCGATCTGATTGGCCGAGAAACATTTGTAAAAACATACTATTCCCCTCTGAGGACAGAAAGCCACGCCCTTCAGGGTGATATTATCTAGCAACGGGAAGTTTTACTTAACGACGGGAGATATTCTAAAAAATATCACATGCGTCAAATTTATGCGCGTACGGTTCGCCGTAGATTGCTAGACGCCGTCGCTTGAGCGTTTGTAATTTACGCAACTATTACGCTGATTGTGGTTGATATTCAAAATATCGCATTACATTGATTCATTAAACGTCAACAGACGATAGCGACAACATGTTTGCAAACGTGAATGAGAATGATATACAAAGACTACTTGAAAAAAAGAACTCAAAAAGCACGCAAAGGACAGTGAAAAGGTCCGTGAACTTATTTCGGAAGTTTTTAGCAGAGAGAAACAAAAGTTCGGAGTTTGAAAGTTATTCCAAGCAGGAGTTGAACGAAAGTTTGAGATTGTTTTATGTATCTATTCGGACTCAGAATATCATTGAGCATGATAAAACAGACATTCAGTATAATAAAACAAATAGTTCATGTAGTTGAGGGTAATATTGAAAATTTTCACCCCTCGAAAAACCATTGTCAACCTCGGCTACGCCTCGGTTGACAATGGTTTTTCTCAGGGTGAAAATTTTCAATATTACCCTCAACTACATGAACTATTTATATAATAGCATATACAGGTAGTTATGGAATATCGCTACAGTACATAAATATGAGAAGTCGATGATAGAGAATTTGAGATCATAACGTTGCTATAAGACTGAGTTGTTGGTTTGCCTTTAAATGCCATGTTCAATACACTATCCATACTTGAAACATATTGACTCTGGACTGATTTGCTTCAAAAAATTCTTAGTATTTGGGAGTTACGATATAAAGACTAAATGGGTGTAATAAAGCGTACACTGATCCCGAGTCAATAAAAATTCAACAAATAAATTCAAAACAATTCGCGTTCGTTTTTGTTAAATATAGAGCATTATGTTAGAGTGTTTGTTGTTTTTGTTAAACATAGTGCAGTATATTAGATATTAGAGTGATTGGTGTTAAATATAGAGAATAATATTATCGTGATTGTTGTTTCTGTTAAATATAGAGCATTATATTAGCGTGTTTGTTGTTTTTGTTAATTATAGAGAATAATGTTATAGTGATTGTTGTTTTTGTTAAATATAGAAAATAATGTTATAGTGATTGTTTTTTGTTGTTGTTTTTTTTGTTTTTTTTTTTGTTTTTGATTTGTTGTTTTGTTTTGTTTTTTTGTTTGTTAAATACACGTGTGTGGTTCATAAGCTCATTGAGCCGTATAAGAAAATATTTTGAACAATAGATTAATTTTTGATAAACTTAATAACAGTATGTTTGCTTACCCATTTGTAGAAAATGAAATATATTATCTAACACAAATCTCATTCTCGTAGCATAATCCTCAAGTCTAACAAACAGAAATTGGTCCCTGGGAAACCTCTGTAGCCATTGTTTTATATAAACAACATACATCCCTAGGCGCAAACGAACCTGAAAAGAAAAACCAAAGTGTCACGCACTGTAAGCATTGTAAGTTGGATGTTGTAGGAAATGTACCGAGTGCACGAGACATTCGAGGAGTTCCGATTGTGTTATAAGAAATATGCTAGGGTGATATGCCTTTATCGAGTGCGAAACGAGAATATGTCATCTTGTAAATGACAGTAATCGAATTAAAAACTAAACAGAAAATTGTTGTTGAAATTAAGTTCAGACTCACTTGTACAGTTCTTGCCAGTGAGGCGTCCAGTGCGCATGCTTCAACTCCTCTTCTGTCGATGCAGTCATTGTAAAT
This sequence comes from Ostrea denselamellosa, assembly GCA_024699665.1. Classification (NCBI taxonomy): domain Eukaryota; kingdom Metazoa; phylum Mollusca; class Bivalvia; order Ostreida; family Ostreidae; genus Ostrea; species Ostrea denselamellosa. The sequence goes on from JAMZEH010000071.1 coordinate 5,585,733, forward strand.
TCTGACCGCTGATGTGACTTTGTTATGGAAATCTAAAGGTCCCTTGTTCACAGCTTTGAAAAAGAGGTAGTCCGAGTAAAGCCTACAGGTAGAAAAGATACATTTTATTACACAGAAGGGTGCATTATACATGCAGGATATAATGATTAAAATCAAACTGAACTGTACAGCCTAGAGGAAGAAGGACTTGTCATAGAATATGATAATGAAAATCAACATGAACAACCTACAGGAAAAAGGGATCCTGATAGGTTATAATAAAATTCAAATTGAATCGTAGCTGCTTACGGGAAGAAAGGATTTATTATAGAAGAAAATAATTAAATTACGACGGGCAATATCTTTTGCACATTTCACGATGTCAGTTTTATTCTGAAAGAAAATATTTTGACTAGATGACGTTGTTAGTATTAGAAAGGATTTATTGATTGATTGTTTTTTGTTTTACGTCCCTTTCGAGCATTTTTCACTAATATTGAGACGTCATCAGCCGTAGGTATCACAAATTTAAACATGTGAGGATTCTTTAACATACCAATGCTTGCCGCGACACGGGAGCTCCGTTTTTTAAGGTCATATCAGAAAGACCTGCGATTTTCGCTTCCAAATGACGAGCCTTTTGCGAGGAGCAATCACTATTTTTTTTTATTATGCTTGGGTTGTATTTAGGGGGAGGGGGGGGGATAGGGTGGTCACGTGGATCGATAATATAAATAGTAACTGCGAGTAGTTCGGAGCATTCTACCACTCGCTAGGACTGGGGGAAACTGTTCAGGTTTACTGGTAAATCTTTGTGATGAAAAGTTGTAGGTTTAAATGAATAAAAAATGTTCTAGTGAGCAGCATTCCCACATATGATTCGTGTTGTCTTTAAAAAGTATCAATTACTTATATTGGAGGAACAAAGTGAGGGGGAATATAACCATGCTTGCTGTGGTCATGGCACGCGAAGGACCTCCCGGTTACGACGCGAGCGCTCTACCACAGAGATTCCGCGACCGGTCGTCTATCCCCTGTTTGTTGATCAACACATATCATTATTTCTCATCATATGAATAAGATTTTATCGGCGATACCTGTTCACAATTCCCGTTCCTATAAAAATGAAACTCAGAAAATATAAATGATGTTTAATCTTAGTATCACTATATCTTGATAAACAGAGGTAGAGAAGTATTTTATATTTTATTGCACAAAACATTGTCTGTAACATTGTTTACATATATACTTCTGTGATTTTTGTTACCTTTGGACAGGATCCCTAATCATTACGATCAATTTTGCGCATGCGTTCATTTGCTGTACAAAGTCAGCTGTGGTGTACCTCAGAACACTCAGGTTATAATTCATGGGTAGAGCGGAGTAGATGTCGTTATCCCATATTGTAGATGGACTAAAATCACCTGTGGAAATAACAATACCTTGATTAACTTTACAATGACAACAACTAAAGAAAATATAAACCTTACTACAATGCTACAATATTCAGTTCTGCAAACTAATAGTATTTCCTTCACACATTTATGTAATATTACAATTTTCCCGTATCATTTTACCAAAGTTATAGTTTACCAGAGCGTAAAAATGACGTATTCTGATTTCATTTTACAATCACTGTGTACATGTGTAGCTAAGCAACATTCATTACACACCTAATGAAGTAAGAAATTACTTGAGTGTACTCAATCGCCTTTGTGATATTGAATTGATGTTTTGTTTGTTTTACGTCCCTTCGATAATTTTTCACTCATGTTGAGACGTCACCAGTTATAGGTGAGGTATCGCACATTTTGACCTATGTTTAGCGCTCAGGTTCGTAGCAGTTAGGGTTTTCAAACGTGCGAAAGCCTGCTGTGAGTTCCTTTTTTAATGTCATATCCGAAAGACCCGTGGCTATCACTTGTAAATGTTGAGCATTTGACGAATGAGCAACCACTACCTATGTTAACGTCTTGTGTTTGACGCGGTCATGGCACTAGCGGAGCTCGAACTCACGACCTCCCGTTTATTGAATTATATATATATATATATATATATATATAGTTTTATTACTAAATGGCAGGCCATAACGGGAGTGGAAATTTGATTTTAGACTAGCAGTTTCAGTAGTGGATAACTCACCAGGGATTTTGCGGTATTCTCTCTCTCTCTCTCTCTCTCTCTCTCTCTCTCTCTCTATATATATATATATATATATATATATATATATGTGTGTGTGTGTGTGTGTGTGTGCTGTATAGTTTTAGGAATAAATGACACTCACCAGTGATTTTTCGGTATTCTCTCTCTCTCTCTCTCTCTCTCTCTCTCTCTCTCTCTCTCTCTCTCAGTGTGTGTGTGTGTGTGTGTGTGTGTGTGTGTGTGTGTGTGTGTGTGCAGTATAGTTTTAGGAATACATGACACTCACCAGTGATTTTTCGGTAGTCTATACGTGTCCTATTCTTGAGTACCTTTTCCCGTTCCACGTCAAGCACCACAGGGTAAAACACTCTTGTATACTGGAAAAATCCGTTGTCAAAATCCTTTGTACCTACAACACAGACAATATAGAAAATCAACTGGCCCTTACAGGTGTTTTGTAGAAACGCGACTGGTTGTTAGTGGTGTTCATAGAAAAGTGGCTAAATGTTAGAAGTGTTAATCAGAAGACAGATGGTTCTTTGGAGTGTTTGCAGAAAGTCAGATAGTGTTTATATTTGCCATTTAGGCGTCTGGTTATTACATATTGTATAGAAAGATGGATGGTTGTTATCAATGTTTGCGGAAAGATGGGTGGTTCTTATATAAAATGTAGGTGTTCATGGAAAGGTCACTGGTTGTTAGCGATGTTCATGAAAAGTCGATGGTTGTAAATGGTGTTATAGGGAAGGCAACTGGTGGAGGCGTTCACGGAACGGTATCATCTGATAAGTCACAATGCTGATATCCAGGAGTTAAAAACAACAAATCAGGGGCAAGATAACTTAATACATAATTGATTTATACTGTTTACGGAAAATGAAATTCCATGTTAATCGTAAGGAGATTCACTTACGATACGTTTTATTCATGCTACTCGTAAGAAAATTTACTTACGATACGTTTTGTTCATGGCGATGAATTTTAATCTATCGTTTCTTGGTGAAATAAAACGATATCTCGATATCCAGTGGATTTCTTTAAATGATGGTTGTACGAACTCAGGGTGATGTGACATTCGATCAAACAAGTCGGTGGTTCCACATTTCGGGAACCCGATCACAAAGAAGTAAGGAATACACTGGAGGAGTTCCGAGGAATGGTCCATCAAGTGTTTGCGACGGTTACGAAAGCAGGGATTCTTAAAACCCTCCGTCCAAAACGTTCTCACGGTCTACAATAAAAGACAAAAATGCATGGTGTACGGTTGATATTATGATATATAGTTGATAATTACAACCAGATTTTAATGAGATGGAATATGTGTAAATCTCAAACGCATTTCAATATTCAGTTCAAAGTTCAAATTATAATTCATTCATGGTTCAATAGTCATAAAACTAAATAGACATAATTTACAAAAGATTTTGTTAAATACTTGCTATGACCAAATGCGTATTCTATTAATTGTTTGCACTGGTCAGTGGAATTTTTTATCAATTGTTTCCAACAGTTACCAGAATAAACTGGTCCTCTTCGATTTTCCAGTCTTGGTGTGTTACGTTAGATACTCTACTAGCAATAATTGTATGCGTATACACAGGGGACGCTTACTCCTCCTAGACACCTAACCCCACCTCTGGTATTTCCAAGGATCCGTGTTTGTCCTACTCTTATATTTCATAGGTTGATTGATTGATTGATCAATGTTCATTTTTTTTAACCTTTTCATATTGCATTTAGATAAGGGTAAAAGTAGAACATATGAGAATTATCAACATATGAGAACCATCGTCAGCCTTTAGGGCAGTAGTAAAAGCGCTAAACATTATCAACATCAACACAAATAATAGCCCGTGAATGATGATCTAATACCAATACAGGATTTCACCAAATAACTTATAATTGTTCTGCAGTCGCCGGATAGCTGAAAAATTGCTCAGGCGACTATAAATAAAACAAACAAACAAACAATTGTTCCATATTACAAAATATCATAAATTGTACTGTTTAACATATCTCTTAATCTCGTTTTATATATTTGATATGTTATGACTATATATATATATATATATATATATATATATATATATATATATATATATTCCAAATTTCAAAATTCCAGCTTGATAAAACAAAGATATATGCTGTCTCTAAATGTTGTCTTTAATGTTGATACCTGATTATGATTGACGATTCAGTAGATCGAAAATAACTATTAATTAGTTAAAAGCTGGTATAAAAAGTAAACGACCGGGAGCTGTCTGACGTCACCTTAATTAGGGATTGCTTATTGGTTTTTACCTGGTCAGTGCGGTCAGCGTTTATTACACATTAATTTCACTTGGACTGACGTGTCCATTGCTTGACGGAAATGTTTTGAACCTCTGTGATAATCACCTTTAACTCAATGTCTTGCGTGAAATTTGCACAATTAATGTTTTCTCGATACACCATAAAATCAGGTAAATAAATTATTTTATATTGCCGTGGCCCCAGGATACCATTCTTTGGTAGCCTTCTCTCTCTCTAAAAAAAAATGATTTCTATAAATCCGTTACGAAAAACAAAGCTTATTTGGGAGTGGATTTGACAGTACGCGGACTTCTTGAAGTTGTCTTTTAAAATCAATTATATGATTTCTTAAATGACAAATATAAATCATAGTATATAGCATATCACACTGCAAGTATTCTTATATTTTTCATGGATTGATACACAAATGCCTAAGAATTTCAGAAAATATATGATGCCCATCGAGGCTTCGTTTTTATAAGCGTCACATTTATATAAAATAAGATTTCTGTACGTCTGTATTCAGTCCTTGATTTGGTTGGTCATCACAGCGCATTATACCGTACTTTGTATATCTATGAAAAGGTCTATAAATAGAGAGGACATAAGCAAGTTAAAAAGCATCCTGATTGATAATCACCGCCATAACCGTGTCTGCGCACTACGCCAGGTCCATTCTGAATAATCTAAATATAATTAACCGTGTTGTTCTATATTTGTAAGACTGACAATGTGCTGTTTGTCATAAAACAGTAAAATACGTGCATTTTTGAAAAAACAGTATTTGGCAATGAACTCCTTCTGCTGTTTGCCTTTGTTTTCATTGAAGTGCACAAAAACATTAACTATGGGAACAGACTTGTTCTTCAATGTGAAAACAAACGTCTGTTTATACGTACCTTCCTTGAATTCTTAACAAGTGCTCTGCATTGAAATACATCCTCCCAGTCTTTCTTCCTCTCACAGAAAGTCTGTGGTTTGTTGGATTCCTTTCTGACGTCGTACTTCATGCTGTCAATCGTCATCTTTACAATAAATCCAGTTGTAACAAATAAAGAAAATACAAATAGGAGAGCTGTTGCCCGGATGTTTCCCCTTCGGATCTTTCCATAGAAGGGGATCCAAAGTCTACCGTTCTTGTTCTTTTGTATCTTAAAGCTATGCAACACAATGATTTTCATGTCTGTTGTCTAAGTCATTCCAACATTCTATCCCATTATGAAAAATAACCACGAAAACAAGCCAGTTCACCCTACGATTTTGTTATCACGAAAATACACTTGTTATCCATGTTAAAGTAGAAAAAAACATTTGGTGACAACTTCACGTGTAGCGTGGTCAGAAGTTGTGGTCGACTATCTTACGTGTAATTAATCTGACCTAGATGTCAAAGGCCATTAATATAGTCCTTGCAGCGCCACGCGGCGGCAAAATTAATGCATCATAAAAGTCCCAAAATAAAATGAATGAAAATACAAGACGATATCTCCGCCGGTAAAACATCAAAAGATCCAGCGTAGGAGACCACGGAACGTTTACCAAATTATGGACAGTAAGATATTCCTTGTGCAAGAAACCGGATTGCATTCATTGATGTGCTTCGGTTTTCGAGGAAGTACAATATATGTTATCGATGTTCAAGTACTGCAAAATAATCCTGAATGAAAAGGCTTCAATAAAAATGTCAAGAAATGTCTGATAAACACAACAATGGGAAATTGGTAAAAAGCTGTTTCTCACTTTAACGGGATGCATTCACACTTCATTAGGTCAAAATTTAGATTTATTCAAATACTTTTACTGATGGATACCATTTCTGTATTATTCCTGACAGGATATTTTACTAGCATTCAATGTATCAGACAGAACTACAACTAATGTAGCTGGGTATCCGAGTTACAATAATTGTAATTGTAATTCAATAGATTTATATAGCGCTCTATTGACCAGCGTCGCGCTCTATTGACTTGCGTCTTCTAAAGCGTTTTACAGATGATGTAATAAAATATATGTGAACATACGTTATACATGTGAATAGAATAAAATTTAGCGCCTTGTGTAATGACATGATTACAATAGATCCTCATTGCCTCTTGCTTGTCTTTAGTGGCGACTAAATGGGACGGTCCTTGGACAAGACCGCCAGTGTCACAGCAGGTGTGGCACGATAAAGATCCCTCCCTGCTCAAAGGTTGTAAGCGCCGAACAATGGCCTAACTTCTGCAGCCTTCACCAGCAATGGTGATGTCTCCATGTGAGTGAAAGCTTCTTAAGAGGGACGATAAACAATATACAGTCAATCACTACAACTAATATCTCCGGCTACAATGACAGGAGAGATAACAAAAAACAAATAAAGAAACAAACAACCTTTGTAAACACTACAAAATCGCGATTATAGACGGCTAATTATATGCAAACTTGATATTGTGATTAGTGTTGTGTTTAAATCACTGTTTTCCCTTTTACTTCACTGTTGTCATATTTTGATATTTTGAGCGTTGTTTATATTATTCATACTTAAAACCCACCTCTTGTCTATATGTATTTTATTCATACTGAAATGTCGCCTCTTGTTTTGTTTGTTTGTTTGTTTGTTTTCGCCACACACAATTTTTCAGTTATCTAGTGGGATCCAGGTTTTATTGGCGGAGGCGAGAACGTAGAAACAATGTAGAACTTGGAAACAACCCGGGAAGAAACCGCCGACATTCCGAAAGTAAACTGACAAACTTCTCACATATATCGTCGCGAGCGAGAATCGTGTCTCTCTTTTTTTCTTCTTCATTCTTTATTCTTTGTTTTAATTTTATCATTTCTTGTTCATATCACTCACAATGTCAATCCGTTGTTTGCCTACATGTACACGTGGTATACCATATTGTTTAACTCAATTTTCTGCGGCCCATGCATTCTCATACTTCATGCATCATCATCATCATCATCATCATCATTAAATCAGGTGCTACATCCAAGGACATTTTTGCACCGCCCGTGAGTCAGGTGTTCCTTACTCAAAACGTTGTGTTCGGATAAGTTCTGAAAATTTGCCGGTTGCGTCTTTAGAGGTTGATGTTGTTTTTAGTATTGGTGGATTTAGACTGTTCCAATCACGGATTGTGTTCGGGATAAAGCTGGTTTTTAGAACATCGGTACGAGCATATGGTATGTAAAATTGCTGATCGTGTCTGTTACGGTTTGTTCTGGTGTTACGTTTGATGTCATTGGTTGGAATATTGGCCAATCCACTTGACCCTTTATAGAATAATATAAGACGATTTTCTTTTCTTCGATCTTTTAATGATTTCCAGTTTAGTTCTTCCATGATCTTAGTCATTGACCCTTCGGCATAGTTGTAATCGTTCAAAACAAAGCGTGCCGCTCGTTTTCGCACCTTTTCTAGTTCTTCCTCTAAGTATTTGCTGTTAGGGTCCCAAACAGTTCCTGCATATTCAAGTATTGGTCTAACACAACTTGAATAAGCCGTCTCTTTTACCTCTTTGTTGCAAAAATGTAGGTTTCTCTTAAACATTCCTAATACTCGGTTGGCTTTGCTCGTAACTTCAGATATATGTTTGTCCCATCGGAGGTCTGATGATATGTTAACTCCGAGGTATTTTATTGTATCTAAGAATTGTAATGTTGAACCTTCCAACTTATATTCATAATCCACATGATGTTTTCTCTTGCGTGTCAGTTTCATCATGTTACACTTTATCGGCTGGAATCGCATGCCCCATTTCCTGGCCCAAGCTCCAAGTTTATCTATATCATCTTGAAGTTTAATGCAGTCATTGATGGTGTTAATTGTACGGTAACAGACACAATCGTCAGCAAACAAACGGATTTCAGAGTCAATATCGTCCAAAATGTCATTGATATATAGACTGAACAGCACCGGTCCCAAAACTGTGCCCTGAGGCACACCAGATTCAACTTCTGACCATTCGGATCTTGTTCCATTTACCACTACGCGCTGCTTACGATGACAGAGGAATGCGTCAATCCAGCAGAGCGTTTTTCCTGAGATACCGTAGCTGTTCAGTTTCGACTTCAGTTGTTCATGTGGAACAGTGTCAAACGCTTTTTCAAAATCTAATATAAAAATGTCCGTCTGATATCCACCGTCAATATTTCTAGCCCAGTCATGTGTAACAGTACAAAGTTGCGTTTCGCAGCTATGGTATTTACGAAAAGCGTGCTGTCTACTTGTTATGATATTATGCTCATCTAGATGACTCATAATGTTCGAACAAACTATATGCTCACCCAATTTACATAGAATGCATGTCAATGACACCGGGCGATAATTTGCTGGCATAGATCTGTCTGACTTTTTATATAACGGGCAGATGTTAGCTGTGGCCCATTCGCTTGGAATCGCACTATTATCAATAGTTTGTTGGAATAAGTGCGTTATAATTGGCACAAGTTCGGTTGCTAGTTCTTTAAGCACCTTAGGGCTGATTTCATCTGGCCCACAAGCTTTGGATGCATTTAGTCCCTTTAATAGTTTTGCAACTCCCCCCTCTGTTACAATGATCTCCTTCATTTTAGGACATGATTTTTTTATCAGTGGTGCGGCGTCAGTTTTAATTTTCTTCGAAAACACACTTCTGAATTGTTCGTTTAATGCCTCTGCCTTTTCTTTGTCATTTTCAGCGGTATTCCCAGACTTTGTTTTAAGAGGTGGAATACTTTGTGCATCTTTCTTTTGGGATTTAATAAACTTCCAGAATGGCTTACTGTTCGATTTGATGTCACCAATCATATTCTCAGCATAATTATTATGAGCCTTTGTAATTTCAATTTTGATATTGCTTCTGATTTAGCGCCACTTTGCTCTTAGAAGTGAATTTCCAGATTCTTTTGCTCTCTTATGAAGCTTATTCCTCTTTCGTACCATAGATCTTATGTTTTGGTTTATCCACGGTATTTGTTTCCTGGATTTAGATATCTTTGACGGTATGTTTTTATCAACACTTCCTAGGATGAAGGTTTTTATAAGGTTCCAGTTTTCCTCAACATTTCTGATGTTTTGCATTCCATTGAAGTATTTTTCCTTCGTAAAGCTCTTGGTTTCCTCCTTCATTTTCTGATAGTCGCCTTTGTTATATAAGTAATATTTCCTTTTAGGTGTTTTTGTAGGCTTCACATAAATACACAAAGAACACGATATAACTTCATGATCACTGAGTCTATCAGGCGAATTTACGTCGCACATTTGTCCAGGTAGTGTTGTTGATATCAAATCCAGAATATTCTCTTCCCTTGTTGGAATGTCTATCATTTGTTCAACGTGATGGTCGTTTAATATGTCGATAAATGGTTGGCCGTCTTTTTGGTTTAGAGTTTTGCCATCTTTTTTAGTTCTTGTGTTCCAGTTGATGTTTGGAAAATTAAAGTCTCCCATTAAGTGGATATTTGCTGTTTTATTCCTGGGTGCAAGGTTCACTATTTTATCCAGTTGTTCTCTCAGTAATTGTATGTTTTCAGTTGGACTTTCGGGATCTTTATACCAACTGCCAAAGAAATGCGGTGATCCATTCAATATTACTTTTGCCTTGACTTTCTGCTTCACTGTTTAATCTGTGTGGTCCAAATACAGTTGTAAGCTTTATTTTATTTTATTTTATTTATTCATTTCTTTTCAAAACGTGAATGCCATTTATCAACGTATATTAATGCGAAAGGAACTGAATGCATATGCACCCGTTTTCCAATTTCACAATATATCTAATTGTGTTCTTGTTTCTTTAAAAATAAATGCAGTTTAAACTAATTAAAATCTATAAGGTTTAAATTTCGTTGAATTATTAGCATAATCCATGAATAATATTAACAAACAATTTGCAGCCAGAAATTCTTCTTGTAGCAACATACTATTTATCCTTCATTGTATTGCATGATTTAGTCGTTTTGGATTGTCCTAGTTTTATTCAACATGATAATAGAACATAAATTATGTTGAATGCAGCATAGGGAACGAATGGAATTTGCCCTTCATGGAAAACTGTTGTCAATCTCCTCGCCGAAGGGCGACAATCTCCTCTGCGCCAAAGGGTGACAATAGTCACTGTTGCCCTCAGCTACGTGCAATAGCTGTATAATATGTCAATACAACAAAATTAACAACTTGAGTAAATGATCCAACTTGCGCTTCCAATAACTTCAATTCTGGCTTCAATCATATTGACTTAGAAGACATAAACTAGAGAAGATAACAAGCAGTAATCAATTTTATAATTCTTATCATGAAAACAAAATAATGGCAAACCACGGATCCAGGTGGGATCAGGTATCTGGGAGGAGTAAGCATCCCCTCTAGCTATCAGCAGACTGAGATATAAACCCACATCATGCTCTAAGTGAACTTGCATTGGGTGATAAATGATGACAAATCATTATAATCATGTTTGCATGTTTTATATTTTTTATTTTTATTGCCTTTTCAGAATATGTGATATGTACGGAAAAGGCTCTTATCTATATTACAATATGATAATTATGGACCCGATTTTTTGTCCTTAATACCGGTTAATCGGGAGAGATCTGTCATTTGTTTTTAATGTGTTAAACATTGTACCTTATCTAACTTTTTAAATTTGAACCTTTGTTTACATCTATTACAGTTAATTAAATAATAAATGAGCGAAAATGACAAAAAATGTTTCTTAGTTTTTTAAACTTATCGAAATCGGAAATGCTGATTGTTTTAAGCGCTTTATTTCTCGCGCGATTTCTTAAACGAATTGTTTTTTGCAGTGCCGAGTCGAACCAGGGTTTATCATTAGGTTTAATGGTTATAGTTTTGTTTTGTTTTTTTTTTTGTTGTTTTTTTTGGGGGGGGGGGATGCATTGTTTTACATGCTTTAAGAAAGTAGTAGAAAAATTGGTCTCCGCCTGATCTATACCTTTCGCGTCATTGATAAGTGTATTCCAGTCCATGTTGCATATAAGTATATTTAGTTTTTCAAAATCTGCATTTTTGTATAACCAGACATTACGTTCATATGAATTATTCTGGATTGAGCGTGATTTAAGGTAAATGTATGTGCCTTTGTAGTCTCTAAGAGTGTCTTCATTTATCCGCAAGTTCAATACATCATCATGCACAACTTCCTTAACAAGAATTGGGTCTATGAGTGTTTCCGTGTTGTGCGTGATTCTTGTAGCGTCTTGGATAGTGTTTTTAAAAGAATATTTTAGGAGGATTTCATGAACAGAGTGTGTATTAGAGAGATTTAGAAAATTTATATTTAAATCGCCGAAAATTATTTTATCTGATATTTCAACTGCCTTTTCAATGGATCATTCGAGTTTTTTCTAAAATGAATTTTCTGCGTTTGCATAACTTAAAGGTGGATCTTGCATTTTAAAACGATGATTTAATACTTCATTTTTAAAAATGTGGATTCAAGTTTTGCATTGATAATTATGAAATTGTTTTTAACTCAGACAGATTAATTATTCAAATAAATAACACAATCACGGACGCGCGCTCATGGAGTTCATATTTAATATGCTTTATTTTTGTCCGTAGGCCTATAGAACAGAAACCGACACAGAATAATCAAGATTTGGTATATCATAAAAATCAAGGAATAATTCTATTCGCCTAACGTTTTATTCAAACATACTGCTTCCAAATAGACTTCTGGTTTGGTTCACAGCGTAAATATTATTCTGCGTTATTAGATATAAAACGTATATGGTACAAATTTTGATGCACCAGATGCGCCTTTCGACAAATAATGTCTCTTCGGTGATGCTCAGATCAAAAATATTGGAAATCCGAAATAAGAACTTGGAAGAGCTGAAAGAACCAAAAATACCAAATAGTGGAGCCAAATCATCTAACACGTGGTTAGGAATCCTGAGTGCATGCGTCATTACGGCGCTACGTAACGTAACGTCAAATTTTTCTGTTCTATAGAATATGCCAAAAGGACCTTTTGTCATGGGCACAAATATATATATATATATATATATATATATATATATATATATATATAAATATGTGTGTATACATAATTATATGTGTTTATGCCTATATATGCGTGCTCTATATACATCTAACGATCGCCTTTTTTACATTTCACTTTCACAAAATACCTGCACGCGTTTGTTCATTGTGACCTAGATGTAGGGAGAGGGCTAAAACAGACAATAGGGTTCGCCGATCACCTTTTCCTGTTCTATATTTTACTTTGTTATAGGGTATACGGGAAAACGCTTTAATTCACTAAGACGCTTGTAAAACAAAATGGAAAGGGCAAGTAGTAAGTACTGAAGTAGTGAGGCATCGGCATATTTGCATTGGAAAATAACCGATTTAAAAGATGAGTTGAAAAAAGAGGAACAACAACCCGTGGCAGAAAGGTACTTAAGCATTATGCAAAAGATGGAGATAATTATTATTCGTAGCAATATATTATTCCTGAGCAGACGATCTGTAGCTGTACTGTGTACAGATTGATAGAAGTGCACGACGGTAGGATCAGTGCTGCATTTTTCACATCATAGTAACCTTTATGTATCATGCTATTCAGTAATACTTAGTTAGCTTAAATATAAATCTTCAAAATGACCCAAGTTTGCTGCCTAAACCTCTAGAAGTGGAATGGCCTTCAAATGGGTTTCAGCAACGTCAGCCACAACATAAAGAACTCCCGTGTATCGGTATTGAGCAGATAGATGTGTACTTTGTGCACAGACTTGCTGGTATCAGCTGATAGACATGTACTTTGTGCACAGATTTGTGTGTATTCCTTCATATTCATGATCAATTCAGTTTTCTTATTCGTACTATAAAAATACATGCACAAACAAATATTTGTATCACAGGGACTTGATGTCCCAAGAAACAAATACCAAAATAACCCTGCCATCCATTTCCCATTTGGTATGAGGTTGCATCAATATTTTGTTAACATGCATTTATATTTCTTCTGGTCAAGTTTTCTGTGGAGTAACTCTAATTCAACATTTTGTTAATGTTTCATCATCGTATGTACAATTTGATATGCTATAACTGTTTAAATATTCGTAGGATTAAAATAAACTTCACTGTTTAACAGCCAAATGGTAATTGGTACAAATTTGAACAGGTTTAATTATGATCTATTCATCTCAACAATATTCCAGGCTTGGGCAGCAAATGTTTGTGTAAATCCTTGTCATAGGTCAAACAGTTGATTAAAGAAATCCAATTCAACTGTAAACAAAAACAAACAAACAGACAAAAATGATCACAAACTTTCACATTTAGATTTGTTTGAATAATATTGCACTACTTGTGATCCCTTTTGGGGGGGGGGGGGGGGGGGGGGGGCATGGGACCTGCAAACATTTAGCCGCAGTGTTGCTGATGTTATACCATTTGGCAGCAGGCAAAGGGCGGTGGATTAGGAGATCCTGTACAGAAAATCTCCGAACATTTCATAAGCCAAAACATTCATTTTCAGGTACAAACTTCTTCAATTGATTAATTACGATTAATAAGTCAACGAGGTGCGGGGGGATGTTTTTTACTCATCCGTCAGTCCTGTTCATGTCATCGCAGCTTCACTGAAACTGCTCAACAGAATTTCATGAAACTCTCTACGTTAATATGTACTTATCGCATAGTTGTTCATAGTCACAAAAAATTCCGATTTGATTTTTTCTTCTGGGATATATGGCCCAACTTTGGTCAAAACATACTACTTATGCAACTTGTTCCTGACTGTATATAAATGTATGTATAGGAAGTATGCATTCATACAAGTGCTGCATATACTGATGTACAGTCAACATGCACTATCGCTATTTGTAACCACTTGAGCTTAATGATATTGTTAAAAAATAAAACGTTTAAAATTTTTTAGCATCTCCAATTAATACAGAGGATCTTTCGAGAAAGAGATAATTAAATGATGACTTTTTTGATGACCCCCGGCCACAACATCCGAGAAATAATCAAGGATACCCCGACAGGGTCAGGAATATGGTTATCAACTACTGCTCACAAACTTCTGAGAATTTAACCTATAGATATTTAATTGATTTACAGGTGGAAATTTGAAACAAAATGTTTAAAATACCCTCAGCGATAAGAATAATCTATATCAAAATGAAAATATATTATATTGTCAAATCATACCTGCAGAGTTTATTAATTGTGTAATCACGTTTTACATTTTTATTTTGTGTTAATATTTTAGACTGTTGAACAGGACTACAATTACCTAGAAAAGCCATTCACCGAATTTTGGGTAGAGAGGACAATTCAGGTATTAACATTGTCTTTGAAATATTGCTTTCTTAGTCAGCGTTATATTTACAAGCACATCGACAAAATTATTTATGCAAGAAAAACAAGGTTGGTCTAGACAAATTATATGCATATCTAAATCAGAATGCATGCCAGGGAATTCTCCTTCTTTGGGCTTGGTGTGTATTTGTTGTGGTTTGGGTAACTGGGGGAGGAGTCACAGCAATTGAAGGGAAAACTAGAGAGTGATCGTCATCCTCCCCGTCACCAAGCAAATGTCACCAAATCACCAAATCCCAAGAATGGTTCAACGAAAGATCGTGGCATAAAGATTTGGTAACATTTGCTTGGTGGCAGGGAGGAGATCGTGGCATAAAGATTTGGTAACATTTGCTTGGTGGCAGGGAGGAGATCGTGGCATAAAGATTTGGAGATCGTGGCATAAAGATTTGGTGACATTTGCTTGGTGACGGGGAGGAGAGACAAGATGAAACTTTGCCAATCCCTACGTTAGCGTTCAGCAGCCACATTTAGATCAGAGGTACTTGTACACGGGAAGACCAATGGGAGACTAACTGACAAAAGTGATGTTTTCAAATTACTGAAATTAATAAGTAAAAATCTAAGAAAACAATTTGATCTCAACTTTCAACCAACCAAAACCTCAAAAACCAATCACAAGATTGAACACTTTCATGACTGAGAGTGTTCCGGATGTTGATGGCATACATTCCTTTGAAATACAGTTTGGTATATCTTTGATTGTTGATAATTTAATAACTTTTTTAAATTACAAATGTGTAATCACATGGGTCAAATAGATAGAATAAAGAAACGATGATGTCGATGTAGTTGTGCACCAAATATGGACACGAGATGTTATATATAAACATCTGAACCTTACTTTAAGGGACTGAGAAGCTATGGTGGTAAATATGCTTTAAACTTTGTTTAAGTAAGAACAGTATCCCTCATACAATATTTTTCCGCTTGACGTAATAAATATCTCTGATAAATGTTTTAATAATGTTAGCTTCTGAGTATGAAAGTCACATGTTTTATACGCCCGTAACAATATCAAGACCTTAGTCATTATGCTTGTATCTGAGATAGCACTACTCGACGAAAAAAGTATTGAGAGCGTCAATTTTTGCTGACAAACAATAATAATCAATGTTAATGCTCTGTTGTTCTGATAAATTCTGATAATTACGGATATTGTACTGTTGTACGGATTATGTCTGTTCGTAAACAACTCAGCATTTCACAAATTTTATGACCGTTATAACGATCTAGTTTGCCATATCAACTTTACATTCAAATGTTGTCTGGTGTGTTTAATGCCAATTGTGTGGCCGTTCCTGGCACACTGATTCTGACTACGGATTGCGCCGTTTACCTGATCGGGATGTTGGGCTCATGGCGGGTGTGACCGGTAGATAGGGGATGCTTACTCCTCCTAGTCACCTGATCCCACCTCTGGTATGTCCATGGGTCTGTGTTTGCCCATCTGACTGATTTGTATTTTCTGTAGGAAATGTGAGATTGAATACTGTTAGTTATCTAAGTCTTTTCATTTTCATCTTTTTCTTAAGATGTACTGCGCCAATTGTCATAAAATTTAGTACAACTCATCTTTGGATAAAGGGAATCACAGCTCGTCAAATAAAGGACCATATCTCCTTTAAAGGGAAGGCAATCTAGAAAAAAGTGTGACATTTAAAACTCAACTTTTTCTAAAGACCCACTGTACCAGAAAAATTTTGGCATAGTGTAGATGCAAGCTTGTTCATCGCGTGTCCCTGGGGGTATGGTGGAGTCATCTAGGGGACCAACGTTTACATGGGAATATATAGGGAAACACCATTAAAATATCAATCTCAAGAACAGAAGGTCATAATTAGATATATCAGTATGCAAGCATATTCAGTTGGGTCAAATTTGTTCAATTTAGAGTCTCCGGGGACAAATTACGGCCACAATAGGAGATCAAAGAGTTGCATTGGAAGATGCAGGAATGTAATTGAGACAATTTTTTTCAGGAGTAGCAGTACTAGTGTCACACAAAATTGTACAAAACTTCAACGGTTCATAAGCTTTGTGGATTCAAATTCTCTCTCCAAATTATTAACCCTGAGGTGGGGGTGGGTCATATTTTGATAATGCACGCACACAGGTAAGCCGTCTAGTTCTCCAGAGCAGCACTGTCATGTTGGGGTTGAGCCATCACCGTGTTTTGGGGATTGAAGGTCGGTTACGTTGCTACTCTTTGGGATTTGGATGGAGTGAAAAGTATAAAAACCGGTCGCGGTAGCTCAGTGGTTAGAGCGTTCGCTTCGTAACCGGAAGGTCGTGAGTTCGAGCCCCGCTCCTGCCATGGCCGCGTCAAACCTAAGACGAAAAATAGGTAGTGATTGCTCCTTCGCCAAACGCTCGGCATTTAGATGTGAGAATCACGGGTCTTTCGGATATGACCTTAAAAACGGAGGTACCGTGTCACGGTAGGCGTTGGCACGTTAAAGAACCCTCACTGCTACGGCCCTGAGCGCTAAGCATAGGTCTAAATTTGTGGTATTTCACCTACAGGTGGTGACGTCTCAATATGAGTGAAAAATTCTCGACGGGACCTTAAACAAACAAACAAACAAACAAATGTATAAAAGGAATAAAGAAATAAAAAAAATATTTACATATCCATATGGATGCAATGATAACATATCTAATGTCGGAAATTTGAGTAGTCCACTGGGAAATAACGTGAATTTCATGGGGTGTGGCCGGTCGACAGGGGATTTTCTATAGGAATTACGAGATTGAATACTGTTAGTTATCTTAGTTTTTTCCTATACACTTAAACACAAACACAGTCATGGACATCGTTCATATAAAAGACCTAGTATAAACGATGTCACACTTGACTCGCTTTTACCTTACGTCAACAAACAATTAGGTCCACATTATATTCGCACAAAACTTTACTCTGTTCCATTGAGAGTTTTGAATACGATTGATTGATTGATTATCTATTGCTTTCCGCCACACTCAACAATTTTTCAGTTATCTAGTGGCGTCCAGTTTTTGTTGGTGGAGGAGAGAACCCAGATATAATGTACCTGGGAAGAGACCACCGACCGTCCGCAATAAACTGGCAAACTTTCTCACATAACACCTCGGCCGAGATTCGAACAGAGGTGAATACGTTATTCGAAGAAACCAATACTAGTCCATATGTGGATTTTTTACCACCAGACTGAATTCTATGATTATGGATTTACTATACATATCACTGATGTTTTCCAAATTTTCAATAAACCCTTTCATCATACAATACTGAATCCTTAGAAAATCTGTTAAAAGCTGTAGGAACTGATATTTTGTCCACGATGTAAACGAAATAGTAGGGTAACATTATCTGGGTATGACGAACATTGCGTGACATTGGATAACATTATTTCAATGGCCACATGCTCAACATTAAGATTGATTGCTTGAATGATTTATTATATATCGTTTATCGTCCCGCTCGACAATCTTTCACTCATATGGAGACGTCACCATTGCCGGTGAAGGGCTGCAAAATTTAGGCTTATGCTCGGCGATTTTGGCCTTTGAGCAGGGAGGGATCTTTAACGTGCCACACTTACTGTGACACGGAACCTCGGTTTTTGCGGTCTCATCCGAAGGACCGCCCCATTTAGTCGCCTCTTACAACAATCATGAATACAATATCTTTAAATCTGCACTCGCAACTTCTCGTCAGTGGATAAAATGCTGAGTGCTTACCCATTGTTAGGCCGCTCTTTACACACTAGTTTTGACTACGGATTACTCCGTTTTCTTACCAGGAATCAAGATACAAGGCTCACGGTGGGTGTGATCGGTCAATAGAGGTGCGTATTCCTACTAGGCACCTTATACCACCTCTAGTATGTCCAGGGGTCCGCGTTTGCCATACTCTTAATTTGTTAATTTTGTATTTTTATAGGAGTCATGAGATTGATCACTGTTCGCTATCTTCACCTACCATGTATATAGCAATATTTAATTATCACCTGCTTATGATCTCGTTTAGTGTCAGTGTTTCGCAATTTCTTTTGTTGTCATTATAATGATGATGTATTTTACAATTACAACCTGTTATTAGATCGACTGCTGTCTGACGTGTTTTATATCAATTGTTAGGCCGTTCTTTACATACTGATTTTAACTACCGGTTTCTAGTACTCTATTTACCTGATCAAAATAGAGGACTCATGGCGGGTATGACCGGTCAACAGACAATGCTACTCCTTATAGGCACCAGATTCCACCTCTGATATATCCAGGTGTCCGTGTTTGCCCATCTCTTAATTCATTTTACAGAATTCATGAGATTGATTATATTAATTGTTACGTTCACGTGTTCATTGACGATCATCAAATTCACACGTGGCGCAGTGGTTAGAGCGTCGAGCTCAAAGATCTGATGATCCTTGAGTCGGGGGTTCGAATCCCACTGTGGGACGTGGGTGCCGGTCTTTCGGATGAGACCGTATAAACCGAGGTCCCGTGTCGCAGTAGGTGTGGCACGATAAAGATCCCTCCCTGCTCAAAGGCCCTGAGTGCCGAGCATAGGCCTAAATTTGCAGCCCTGTCACCGGTAATGGTGACAGCCGCCGGATAGCTGAAAAATTGCTCAGGCGGCTATAAACAAACAAACAAACAAAAAAACAAAAATCAAATTCACAATTACTTGTTCAAGATGTTTAAACACATAAGACGGAGACCCATCATTTAGTCACTAATATTGAATTAAATATCATAAAAAACGTAACATGAAGGCAGAAAAATTTAAGATATACAGTATTGATAAGTTTTAGATCACTTTGTGCGAAATTCAGAAGTAATTACTTGAAATGATGACTAGGCTCATAAGTTATCTCTCTCACGACGAAGTTTTAAAAAGGGATCTGATAAGATAGATTTAAATGTAAAAGCTAAATTGTGCTTAAAGGTTTTTTTTCAGGGATTAAAACGAGAATAAGTTTTTGACCTGTCAAAACGTTCAATTTCGAAACACATCAATAGATTTAAACCTAATACAAAAATATTGCTGGATTTTTACTTTACTGTCCATGGGCTAAAACGGATTCATAAACATCATTAAACAAACATAATATGAATTCAATACATTTAACAAGCCGAGGTTGAAATTAAAAAAATGAAACAAAAAAAAAAAAAAAAAAAGCTTTATTCATTCTTCAAACATTATATTCCAAGCCATGATCCGGGTTAGAATCCTCTCTTGTCGTAAGAGGCGACTAAATGGGACGGTCCTTCGGAAAAGATCACAAATTCCTAGGCCCGTGTCACAGCATGTGAGGCACGATAAAGAACCCTTCCTGCTCAAAGGCCGTAAGTACCGAGCATAAGCCTAAATTTTGCACTTCTTCACCGGTAATAGTGACGTCTCCATATGATAAAAAAATCCTCAAGCGGGACGTCAAATAATATGCAACTAACAAACCAAGGCATTTGCAAATTACTAATTGCTTCAACAGTTTAACAATTAAGAAGTCGAGTCAGTGAGATATGCCTTTACACAGATTATACATCTTTCTACGATTGCTTCTGAAATACATATTGCTACAGTAGAATAACTGCATCAGAGGGCTACGTGACGACCCTAGAAGGCTCCCCGACGTCTTTATGGACTCTATAACGTCTTTAGAGGGCTCCCTGGCGTCTTTAGAGGGCTCCCTGACGTATTTAGAGGGTTCCATAACGTCTTTAGAGGGCTCCCTGACGTCTTTAGAGGGCTCCCTGACGTCTTTAGAGGGCTCCCTGGTGTCTTTAGAGGGCTCCCTGATGTCTTTAGAGGGTTCCCTGGTGTCTTTAGAGGGCTCCCTGATGTCTTTAGAGGGCTCCCTGACGTCTTTAGAGGGCTCCCTGACGTCTTTAGAGGGCTCCCTGACGTCTTTAGAGGGCTCCCTGACGTATTTAGAGGGCTCCCTGACGTATTTAGAGGGCTCTCTGACGTCTTTAGAGGGCTCCCTGACGTCTTTAGAGGAATCCCTGACGTCTCTAGAGGGCTCTGTGGTGTTTAGAAGGATTATTCATCATCAATCCTCCTGACTGGGGCTGCGACTTTTTTGTTCATATCTGTCATTTCTAATCACTGTATCAGGGATTCAACAGTTTCGAGTTTCATTTAAAGTCCGTATTTCGCAAGTTCTACAGTTGTTATAACGATCTAATTTACATATATATCCTGTGATTAGGTCGAATGTTGTCTGGTGTGTTTCGTACTAATTGTTAGGCCGTTCTTGGTACACTGATTTTGACTACGGACTATTCCGTTTACCTAATCAAGATATAGGGCACTTGGCGGGTGTGACCAGTCAACAGAGGATATTTACTCCTCCTAGACACCTGATCCCACCTCTGGTGTCTCCAAGGGTCCATGTTTGCCGTACTCTTAATTTTCTATTCTTTATAGGAATAATGAGATTAGTTACTGTACGTTATCTTTATGTTTCATCCAGTCGAACTGAATTTTCTCATCCTATTATAACTCATTTAAGGTTTCAATCTTAATAGATAATCATCAATATTACTAGATAATTGTAATACCAAGTCATGCGTGTACCCTACCAAGGTCATTCACCCAAAGGTCATTCACTGTCATCTTTTAAACTACGATACGAGGGAATAGTTAGTTAGCAATAATTTGTGTAACTTCAGTGATTCATGTTGTTTACTGATTGGGCAAACAAATTTACATCCAAAACCTCGTTATTGTGTTCACTTTACATTCCCACAAATCGCTTGACCGGAACCGTCGTATTCTCACAAAATATCTCCTGACGTCAGACGACATCAGCCATCCTAGTATGATGTAGATCATTAACGTATGAGTCAGCGAAACCATCGACTGGTAATTGTCAGTGGGAGGAATCCGTACGCTAAAGCGGACAGAAATTTGAGATACAAGAAATTGGGGCAATAACGCTCCTCCTTTTTTCAGGCACTAAATAATTGCATATTAGTCAAATATTAATTGTCTAGAAAATGAGCTTATTTCCTTCAACATACATATCCATCGAACTATATTGAAAACAGCATGCAGCATATTTGAACTGATCGCTGATCTTGCACTTTTAATTGTCTTTCTCTCAAATAAGAGTTACTGCATAGGAATGTGGTGTGAAAGTGAATGCCTTGCTTGTTAATTAAGGTTTCTGCTGAAACCAGAAATACACGTAATATATATCGGTCTCCGGTATCATACTGCACTTAAAAAAATGCACTATCGCCTCTGATAACGACTGTCATCGAACAGTATATAAGTTAAGGAGGAACGCTACACCAGAGAAATTTCATGTGGTTGAAAAGTGGATAATATGTACAATATTTTAAAATTAGAAACTTTCATATTTACTTTATTTAGTCACAAAATGCAGTTTTAATAGAAAGTAATCTGAAAAAATTTAAAACCATCGCTGGACTGGAACTCAGAATCTACAGTTCTGCAGTCGACATGCTAAACTAGTAAACAACTCGACAAGGTAATTAGATCTAAACTAGATAATCAAATATTGCCGATATTTATATTTTCATTCATATTTTAAACGGAAGTTGGCCATTGTGACGTTGTAGTACACATTCTTAATTCAATACATGTGAAAGCTGGATTCTCAAAAACTCTAAGGAACTTTTGGAAAATCTAAAGTCTCAAGATTTTTCTAAAACTGACAGCATCAAAACGTATGATATCTCCATACTTTGTACAACAATTCCTCACGATAAATTAAAATCTAGACTTTTTCAGATAATAGATAATTGCTTTTTGAACAAAAATTGCACTCGAAAATACAAATTTCTAGTGATTGGAACACAAGGTACATATTTTGTTAGACACCACTCCGATAGCCCGCACAAGTACTCTGAAGCAGACATTAAGATAACATTTACGTAGAGTTTGGAGACCAAGTCTTCCAACACTCCATTGGCATTCCCATGGGCACTAATTGTGCTCCCTTATTGGCAGACTTATTTTTACATTCATATGAAGCGCAATTTGTTTAGAAACTGTTACAGGATAAAAACAAAATACTTGCCGTGTCCTTCAACCATACATATAGATATATCGATGATATCTCTTCAATCAACAATCATAATTTTCATAATTATGTCCATTTGATATATTCCGATGAACTCAAAATAAAGGACACTACAGAATCTGACGTGTCTGCTTCATATTTGGATATTTTACTTAATACTGACTCTAATGGCAGACTGTCAACTATATTATATGACAAGCGTGATGACTTCAACTTTGCAATCATCAACTTTCCATATCTATATGGTAATATACCACTTTCGCCTGCTTATGGTGTGTATATCTCCCAGTTGATACGATAGGCGAGAGCATGCCATGCGTATGAGAATTTTTAAAAGCGAGGGCAACTACTGACAAAAAAGTTGATGTTGCAGGGTTATAACGAATCTCGTTTGAAGTCATCATTTTGCAAATTTTACGGTCGCTATAATGACCTTGTTTGCGAGTACAATGTGTCTCTGGGACATATGTTAAATGATTTGTTTCATACCCTTTGTTAGACTGTCATTTTGCAAACTAACTTTGACTACGGGTAATCCCGTATATCTAATTTCGACAAAGGGCTCACGGCTGGTGTGACCAGTCAGCAGAGGATGCTTACTCCTCTATGGCACTTGACCCTACCTTCGCTTTGTCGGAGATCCGTGTTGCCCTACACTCGAACTCGTATATGTCTTGGGGATTTATGATTACGATTTACATATTGTTTACTTCGCCATTCGATATTGCTCAAGCTTCAAGTGGGTATTTTCTCCAACCGATGCACTAACTGAAGAGTTACGAGTCCTGCTTCCAGTTAAATTCGAGCAAATTTTTAAATGCAAACAAACATACAAAAACCACCCTATTAGGGTTTGAGCTCACATACTGGGCACGATTTTTCATAAAGTAATATTACAAAATTAATGTTTTATTCGTAAACATTTGAAATATGTAACAAAATAAAATTAAATGAAAAGATATATAAAGTTACTCAACGGTAATATTCCAGAGGACGGTTCATAATTTTACAGAAACTTTGAAAGGGAAAAATACAAAACAAACACGGGTGTTATAAATAACTGCCATTTTGGTTGTACTTCTACATAAAACAGAGTTCATCAACATAAATGAGCAATTCATTTTCAACTTTGATATCAGCATATGTTAACATTCAATACATATTAGAAACTTCATTTTCTTCATGGCATGGTAAACGTGGAGGCATCCATTAGCACTCCCTCCATAACAGCAAATCAGTTTCTTTTGGAAAAATAAATAGTATATACACGCGCCTGTGTAATTCACACACCTCCTTCGCTTGTGTTTATAAATGAACTGTATCATGAATATACGATCACTGAAAACAAACAGCCTACCAAAACATGATCATCGCGTATGTGATTTAACATTCAGATACAAAAGTTTCAAAAAAAAAAAAATCACATGCAAGTCATATTTTACTCTTAATACACTTTGAGACACAGTAAGGCACAGATTGCTGTTTGTGTTACACAGTGCAAAATGGTTACGATCTTTGCGTGGACACGACAAAACATACAAAATTAAAACATGATAAGATACTTCAATCAGCATCGTACACTGCAAGTGTACAGCAAAACAGTGTTGCATGATGCACACAGATCATTTACACAATCATCCAATAAATATATTGGGGTTTGTTTTAAAAACATTTGAAACGATATTCCAACACGTATTCTTCACCCAGTTTCATCCCACAATTCGGTCCTAAGTTCAAACAGCATTCAAACAGTGTAGAATTGATAACTGCGGAAGAATCTTTATCACAGCAATAAGTTTTTTTTTCAGCACCTACAATCATCGTGACATCCTAGCATTCCATTCGACATGCAGTCCTATCACTTTTTACCTTTCAATATCGTTGATACCATCGTGTGAGTAATATTCATTAGAGCAATAAACTATCTTATCACGTTTCTTGGGGATTTATTGGAGGGAGTGCATTATTTCTCTTTGGTCTCTCATCCATTTTTAGTGGGGGAAGAGTATTTTTCTTAGACGGAAGTGACGCATTGTCAGCAAGGAAATGATTCAGTGCCGGTAGGGACGACTCCTGACAAAGAAATATAAACACGACAGTTAACAAAGCAAATGCATAGAAGGTTTATGGTTTTTTTTTTAAAGATAATCTTGAATAAAATCATATTTGTGAGTTTGAATTATCCATTATGTCTCTTTGACTACAATAAATTACTACGGACTACCGTAAACTATATATATATATATACGGCACGTATTTAATTTATTTACCTAACCACTTTTATGCGTTTCGTAGAGTCATCCAAAATGAGTTGATGAAATGCAGTCAAATTCTAACTTACTGCATGCAACATGATCTGTATTTTTATAGAATACTCACGGTTGTTGTTGCGCTTATGTAGGACGGTGGAGGGGTATCGTTGTCACTCTCGCCTGCTGACGTAGACGCCTCACTCTCCTGGAATGCTGGATTTGTCAGTCGAGTTCGCGATGACGGCCTTTCGTCTGTTAATGGCCGCGATAGGCGCGTTCGAGATGATGGCCTTTCCTCTTTGGGTGCTGAGGGTTCTTTATGAGTTTGAGAAACTGTAAATATATCATTAAGGTTTGGTCCTGATTTAGCCTGTAATTCCTCTTCTGTTATTTCATAATTGTTCGGTCTCTCCAAGTCTCCATCACCGAGAAATCCAATCTATAATGGCGAATAAAATCAACTTTAAAAAGGCAATTGTAACAGAAAGTATTTAAACAATAAAATAAGATAGGATAGGATAGGATAAGATTTATTTAAAGTCGGTATGTGTATGTAAACAGTACAACACAAGCTCCAGGGAGCTTTTGACCGACATCACTAACAATAAACATACAAGCAAAATGACAAGACAATAGAAAACACGAAGCATGCAGACATTTGAAATAATATAGCATAAATCAAAGCAATAAAATGCATACTTTATTATTTCATTTGGTGATGAAGGAAGCAATAATTGCAGACAAAAATCATACACCGCGTTGGCGGGTTATGGATTTTTTTCTGCAGTGCTTGCTACCTTCATCACCCGATAAAACAGCTAAGAAAGACATGTTATTGTTTATATTTATACTTTTATGTACTTTGAAAGTATAAACTAAATTTAAATACTGAAATGTCATACGACTGACCCAGTCGTTACTTCAAACCAATATACCCTTGACCTTGACGACGCTCCATATTTGGTAATAAAAAACTGGTCAAACTAGTTTGCAAGAAACCACTTATTCATTGTCGATGATGAAAGCAACGTCACTTTCAAAAGAAATACAAGATAAAAGATTCAGTGAATGTAAATATTCAAAAAATAATCTTCAGAAAGCCAACGCACTGTATAGTATACTTACTTGTGTTGTTCTTACTGTGTAGGGGAAATTTTTGTTGGCAGCAGATGGTCTGGTAAGTATCTAAAACAGTAACACGCACGTTCAAATTACAATCATTTCAATGTAATGTGGGGGGTTTTTTTGTTTGTTTTTTGTTTTTTTTGTTTTTTTTGTTGTTTTTTTTGTTGTTTTTTTTTTTTTTTGTTTTTTTTTTTTGTTTTTGCAGAAATTCTTCGTGTTATCTTGTTAAAAGGCATTACTTTTGATATGTTATTCTAACTTCATTTCAAGGTAAAGTGTTATTGTTCAGAAATTCTTAGTTAAAAGGCGATATTTTTGCCCTACTATTCTGATACATACACAGCATTAATACATGTAATCAATTTATGAGCAAATCAGCTCTGTATCATTATGTCCTCCTTTATACCGACACAGGTAATAATTAACTGACAATAATTAATAATCAACTATTACGTAATAATAATAAAAACTAACAATTAATTCCACTGATCAAATAGTGGGTTTTTTTGTTGTTGTTTAAATGTTAAATTAAAGTCGATAAATAACTTACTAAGAATGTAACATGGCCTAACATCATGATCATTTGATCGACGCCATTGACAATCTTTTCTCTTGCCCATTGTTTGATGGCGAACATAGCGATTATAATAGCAATTGGACCTGCCCAAAACCTGAATGTAAGTAGAGAAATATGGTTATAAATTACTTCATTTGTAGTCACTGTGAAACGATACTCCTAAAAAGAAGGAAAGTAATTAACTTCATTTAAATAAGCGTTCCTGACCATTTGCATGGCTGTTAGATTAACTAAATGTATAAATTAATATGCCTGTATCCGGTTAACGATCCTTAGATCTGTTAGTAATACATAATACTTCTATTTTTTCAAACCGAAGACAGCAATGTTTCTAACCAGAGTGTATAGATGATGAATAGCGGGTAGTAAAATACTCCGTTTTTCCTGTGTTTCTTCAGCGTCAGAAAGAGATATACCACGAAGAAGACCCAGGCCAGTAGACGAAGCGTAATGAGGGCGTATCCAGGCCAGTATTCATATATGTACAACACCGTACCGGGATCGAACGTCTGCAGAAGTACAATGTATATTACACTATATAAACGGCTGTTAGGAGTGGCTTTTTTCCCCCCAAGAGCCGTGATACAGTGAGACCTGTGTAATCCGACACCTTTACAATCCGTTTCACTGGGTATTATGACCCTTATTGTCATTCTCAATTTCATATTTTTATTCTTTTACACTGTTTATTTCGACACACTGCGTATTCCCATAGATTTCTTTCCCTACGTACATGTCGGATTGTACATGTTTCACTGTATACATCTATGTACATGTGTAATGTTTCATATCTTTCATT
Source organism: Ostrea denselamellosa (assembly GCA_024699665.1). Taxonomy (NCBI): domain Eukaryota; kingdom Metazoa; phylum Mollusca; class Bivalvia; order Ostreida; family Ostreidae; genus Ostrea; species Ostrea denselamellosa. The sequence goes on from JAMZEH010000071.1 coordinate 5,613,256, forward strand.
GATTTTGAGTCATAAAGGATAACTCAATACATTATGAACAGTCAGATTGGGAAAAAAAACCACCATACTCAATATCAAATAATTCTTTATTTTCCGTTTTCACTAAATATTTCTTGTTTTGGATTTCTAGTACTCACATTGGCCTCTACGATGTAAAGCGTGGCGTAGGCTATGACGTACACGGTGAAGAAAATGGAAAATAAGACGACGGTCATTGTGGTCATTTTACCCTTAATGATAGTGTATCCATCCGCCATCAGTAACAGCATCAACATAAACAGCAGTGAACTCAGTGCCGCAAACACCCGGGCTAAGAATGAGAGATCATGAAGCTAATTAGTATTGGCCATACACAGCAGAGATAAATAACAAATTAGACACCTTTCATTGTCATAATCGATATACCTCCCCGTTTAAATGTTTTGCATTTTTGCCTGAATAATAAATGGAAGAAGACAATATTTACAAATGTAGATCATATACATGTATATTGTAATTCGTTATATTAAAAACGTTGGATTTTCTGGTAAACAATTCAATGTAAATATGCATCCTGATGTTTAAACATTGTTCACTTCGTTCTGGGTTAGTTTAGTATTCTAAGTTCACCTTCATTTTCTTATTCTAAAAAGTCTCTTGTAGATTTACATTATTACCTATTAGTTTTGTTACTGACTGTCTACAGAAATTTGTCGGGTTCGAGTCTTCTGTAGACTTTCACGATCCGATTTTCTGCAAACAGTCAGTAACAAACCTAATGAGTGTTTTGTTTTGTCAAACCTAATATGTTTTATATGTATAAGGAAGACGTAAAAAAGATGTTCCGAACGTCATGTTGCGTTTAAATTTTGCTACTCGTTTTCTGAAGAAATTTAGACAAATCACGTGACGCGTTTTATCCAATAATGAAGCACCATTCTAGTTCAAGGCAAAACTTCATTTTCTTCTTCCAAACAACTTACGAACTGTGAGAGCAGGTCTAAAATACAGAAGGGGTGTTTTCTGTTTTCCACCATCCTATCTGCAAATATACCCTTCTACTATCTACTCACTAACCATGTCTAACTACACAGCACCCATGCTTAACGTTCTATCACTTAAAAGGTGCCTTCTACATCATATTTATGGGGATCAGATGATTTTTGCGGCCAGAAACCGGATATGAACTCAAAAGGTCAATGGTATTTATACGATTAAAGAAGGATCCCAAGAGTTTCGGAGGGAACGTCCCGCTCGAGATGTCACCATTACCGATGACGGGCTGCAAAATTTAGGCCTATGCTCAGCGCTTATGACCTTTTAGCAGGGAGGGATCTTTAACGTGCAACACACACCTGCTGCGACACGAGACCCCAGTTTTCCAGTGTCATTCGAATAGTCGCTTCTTACGACAAACAAGAGGTACTGAGGACCTATTTTAACGCTGATCCCACGGGACTTGGAAGGAAGTACCCTGATATTACATAGACAGATAAGTTGTACAAGACTCCCAGCCAAGGCCAGTGGAAGTTGTATTCGATGTAATAGTGAGCTTTTTTATATCAGCATGTAAATATCAAGGTGTAGTAATCTAAGTTATAGATTACAGTGTATACATAGAAATGACTGTTGTTCTCAGTCAATACGGAGTTTGCCTCATCGAGTTACTCGTGTTAAAACACAAACTACCCGAGTACCTGCAAATTATATCGAAAATCAATACACCATATCATATTCATAATCAAGAGGTAAGTTTTCGAAATGCATATACTAGTCGTTTGTGAGAGAATACTTTTTCTATACCTCGGTCTCAAGGGAAATAAGGTAACTCCATTTAGGTTATCAGTAAAAGGTTTTCTCCTTGATAATTTGTCTAATTTGTTCTCTCTCTCTCTCTCTCTCTCTCCCTCTCTCTCTCTCATAGGGGCATTTGGGGGGGGGGGGGGGGGGGTGACAGTGAATAAACGAACTCATAAATCGTACAACATTTGATACAAAGGGTAATATAATTCGTTGTCTTGTAAGTGGTTTGACAATCTCCACTTCGAGTATGGCTGGAAACCCCTTCAGCAAGAAGTCAAACAATTTCAAAGCAAAACTCCGTACACACCCAATATTAAACTGCCGCCATTAGCTTGTTCTGTTCTCTTATGTATTTATATACATGTGTCAATTACAGAGCACGAGATCAGTTTAACCCCGCTCTCGTTTGATGTTGAAGACATTAGAATTTTAAAAAAAACAACCTCCTTTATTTGAAGTCACAGCTGGAAAGGGTAACACTGCTTCCGTTATGTGTGAATATCGTATGTCAACAAAGAAAGTTAGCTTTAAGAAACTAAACAAAACCTTTTAGAAAGAAGAAACATCAGAGTGCTTGTTTACCAGAAAATCCAATTAAATACCATGCAATGTTAATGAACATTATTACCAATCTGTCATTTTGTACATCTTACAGTCTGTGGGTCACGTGTGCAGGGATTTAAATGCAAGGACATAATGCTTGTCTTAGTTGTGCAGTTTTATCCTTGCAAATCAGGTCAAATAGTTAAACATCGCCTTACTGTATGTTACATTAGCTCTCTCTCTCTCTCTCTCTCTCTCTCTCTCTCTGACACATATGACGAAGATCAAATGGTTAAAAATCGCCTTATTGTATCGGTTTTATTACAGAATGTAGGTGTTTAATCTCTCTTTCTGTCGGTGAGTGCATTTATCTGTCGTTGTAAATTACCTGCGCGCTCAGTGCCCGTTTCTTTGTATCCATACGATGAGTACCTGCCGTAAGCAATACAATACAACAATAGATGAAACCACCAGAGAAGCAGTGACGTCAGGTAAATCTTGTAGGTCACGTGGAACATCTGTTTGGACCTCAGAATAACTGGAAAAGATTGCGGGAATACTGATTTTACTGAGGACAATACTAATTCATAATCTGTGAAATGAGTTTACAACGGGAAAGTGTTTGATCATTGAGTTGGTATACAGCCTGTGTATTAAATATTAATGACATGTAAACTCAGAAACAATCAAGACAAGATATATCAAATCAATGCCACTCTAATGTCGTTAAGCACCTACACTATCTTTAAGAAACTTTTGCGAAAATCAGGACTGTCTGAACGAAATGCGAAATACCTCGTTTTATTACTAGATGAGATGCATTGGAAATTATTTCCATTTCAATCAAATTGCGCCGATACAGGTGACAAGATTTCTAAAGGGACATTCTATACCTGGCGAACGCCAGTCAGTCTTTAATATTTCATTAACATTTTTTCAATCGGAATTATCGAAGTAGGCGTGTTATTGGGAGACGGCTATGCATTTCTATGATTAAGGTACATACTTGCAAAAACCATGGATATCAGGGTGATGAAGAAATACAATATCAGAAAGGCTATGTCTGTTGGCAAAATATCTACAAGGAAAATGTAACGAGTTGTGCATTTCTAATACTGGAATACATTTAATTGAAAATGATTTTTGAGACTTCCATTTTGGGACTTTTTAAAACCAATGCTCTCTCTCTCTCTCTCTCTCTCTCTCTCTCTCTCTCTCTTCAACAGCCAGGTGCAAAATAAGTATCATTAATCAACTGTCTCACCGAGGAGCACGCAAGGCGTAATGATTTCATATTTTGAAATAAGAGATATTTGTCATTTTCAATCCTTACACATTTCATCTGCTGAGAATTCTTTATGCCACAAGTCATCACCATTTGTCATGTGGAACCGGAAGCTAATATTTAAACCTCCAATTGCCTACAAAAAGCGAAACACGTAAACAAAATGGGCTAATTCATTCACTTGAACGGCGGTAATTTCCAAAGAAAGTCATTAAGATGAAATAACACACAAGGTTGGAAAGTGAAGGACATGTGCAATAATATTTTGAAAATGAAAAGTTTCTAATTTACTTTATTTAGCTAAGATATACATTAATATTTCTCTCTGCTATTTCTGTGCTATATCCCTTGTAATGGGGCCTCCATTTTCACAATACCGTTTGTGGTAATTTAGTGCTTGCTTTGTAACCAGGAGGTCGCGAATTCGTGGCATGAACACATCAAATGGTAGTGGTTGCTCCTTCGTAAACGCTCTACAATCGCGGGTCTTTTAGGATATGGCATTAAAAACGGAGGTCCTGTGTCGCGGCAGGCGTTGGCACGTTAAAGAACCTTCACTGTTACGGCAGTAAGAGCCAAGCAGGTCTAAATTTGTGGTACATCACCTGGTGACGTCTCAATATGAGTGAAAAATTCTCGAAGGGGCGTAAGACAAACAAACAACTAAACAATCATTTTCACAACCTTCAACAAATTAGTTTTGCAGTTTGTAGAAAGTTGAAATTTTTAAAATGTTTACAGACGGACGACATTTTTTACCAAAAAGTTCACTTGAACCCTCCGTTTGGGAGAGCTCATGAATGATTTTGATATGTTTCACAATGGAGTCCTCTCAATGTGTTGAAGTTAGTCCACACCATCTGCATACATTAAACCAATTAAATGAAATGAATGAAACGTCCAGACAGAAGGCTTCATTGCACTTATTCATGGTAATTACTGTAATAAGTTTAAATAACATGGCATTTGAAACATAACTTCATCAATCTTTTCTTACCGAATTTTCTCTATCACTAGGACATCGACTGAGCACGAGGTACCACCACATGTCACGCGATGAGCTAAACTTCTGCGTATCCGTGCATTCCACATATTGGACCCCACTAATATCGATATATTTACATCCGGAGTAAGAATTTAAAGGACTTAGTGGCAGAATTTGTCCCCGTGAGATATCCAGAACAGCTTTTTTCTGCTCACAAGTCTGTAATAAATAGATACATCCGACTAAAAAATCTGCTTGCAGTTTCAAGAAATATTATTTTAGATTAGCACTCTACAAAAATTGGTATCGGTTATCCTTTTTCATGCACTCTATAGAGATGCAATATTTATATTGAAAAGATGAAGATAACGAACAGTGATCAATCTGAAAACTCCTATAAAAAGGAGAGGGTAAACACGGACCCCTGGTCATACCAGAGGTGGGATCAGGTGCCTAGGAGGAGTAAGCATTCCCTGTCTACCGGTAACATCCACCGTGAGCCTTATATCTTGATCAGATAAACTAAGCAATCCGTAGTCAAAATCAATGTGTAAAAAGACATGTCACACAGCCCTTGAATAAATGACAGTTTATGCTGGCAAACTAGATTGTTATAACGACCATAGAAATTGCAAAAATGCTGACTTTAAACGAGACTGTAGAAACTACTGTAACATCAACTTATTTGTCGGTAGCCTGCAATTTAAGTGTCGATATCGACAGTGTCTAATAACAGATATCGATATGATAATGATAAAGCCCTACAAATAGTTCTAATCTGAATTATTTTAAGTAACTTCGGAATGTCAATATAGACAGTCACCATGTCTACTGCTTATAAGGAAATGGCGAAGATGACAAAACGTGATGAATCTCATAAATCAAACACAGGTCCCTGGATATACAAGTACCAGAGGTGGGATCAAGTGCGAAGGATGAGTAAGCATCATCTGTCGACCGGTCACACTCGCCGTGAGTCCTATATCTTGATCAAGTAAATGGAGAAATCCGTAGTCAGAATCAATGTCCCAAGAACGGCCTAACAATTCATATGAAAAATGTCAGACAGCATTTAACCCAATGAAAGGTTGTATTGGCAAACCAGATCGTTATAACGACCATAAACTTTGCGAAATACTTTAGACGAGACTGTACAAACGCCTGTAACATTAACTTGTTTCAATAGTCTATCTCGACTTAAAAACTGATCATATGCAGAACAAGCTCTTCGAATCAGTTGAAATATATACACACTACATAAAGGTGATACTACAATATCACTACATCAAAATGGAAAGTTGACAATGGAGAAACTGAAAATTATCCTGTGTGCAACAGAGCTGAGTTCTTGGTTTGCAGTTGCCATCTATTTTAAATCAAAGGTCTGAAGGGTCACAAAGGCGACGAGTGCAATATCTTATGCATCAGGGTTCTCAATAAATTCAGAGGGTAGCATGTAAAATTAAAGAAAGTGGGATTAAAATATTTGAGTGCCGCTGTAAGCATTTCCTTGTTTTAGGCACTTAAATATAGCATTAAAATCATTGTAAAATGTCAACAAAATGTGTTTATTTACATGGAAAGAAATAAAGAGGAAAGCTTGGGCTGAAGTTGCTTACCGTGACAAGTTCAAGCCCTCCTCTTGCTAGATAGTATCCCCTCAAGCCTAGTTACCTTACAAAGGCTATTATCAATAATTTCAAAATGTAGACAAAATTTCTGAAAAGAATATCACTGCTTCAGGGTGAGAATACTTGTTTATAAAAATGATATCTTCTGTTTCATTACGATATAACAATTTCAGTATTAACCCTCTGTTTTCAATAATAAATCTAACAATTCAAAAGTTTAACGTAATATGAAGAAAGGTTATTGTAAATCTGAACAAGATTTTAACTCCCACTGAATACTATCTAGCCTGGGTTTCTTCTTGAAAAAATCTATTATTTCTTCGCAATATACATGCTACTTTTGTTTTGCTTAATAAAAAATCGGATTGGGATTACCGAAAACAAAACCGGAAATACTATCTGTTTTAGTGGTTTTTGTAAGAATAGCAACTGAACCGCGACTTTGCTAAGAATTTATTTCACCACCTTAGTATTTATCCGTTCTGCTAATCCGAAATAAGGATTCTTTTTGAAACTACGAGGTTTTAGATGTAAATGAAATTTGAGCTGCTTATTTTGTAAGTTTTTGATCATATTCATGAGCCACATATTTGCGGGAAATTTCTATTGATTATCTGGTTCCCCTTCCCACAATATCCCGTACGCGCACACTCAAGATTAGCGAACGGAATTATGGGAAAGAACCAGACTACTTTTGGATCTGTTTTGTAGTAAATTCATCCGCGAATAATGAACTTCTATTTCCAAACAGTTGTTATTTAATTATTGGACAATGATATAAACAACGACATCAACAACGAAATATCTCTTCTGGCTTTAAACATCAATTACATCTAATGTTTCAAGGTTTTGAATCGTAAGAAACTATCAAAACAGTAGGTACTATTTTGATTTCGCCCATTGAGATTGGCTAAAGGACGGTGTAGCGGCAAAATGCTTCATGCTCTCGAGCAAGCTCAACGCCTTGATAAAATATATAAGTACGAAGCAGATGTGGAGAATTCTTTTGTGTCTTTTATTTCGAGTTTACTGGGATATATCGAATTGACATGAATTAAAATGATTATTGATAATAGATAAAACATCGTCAGTATATCTAAATGTCGAGTTGAAGGCCACAGCAAGAGATTTTTTCCTCTCCTGTAGAAGCTTTTGAATAAATTCTGCCTCATAAGAATATAAGAACAAGTCAGCTAAAAAAAGAGCACAATTTGTGCCTATGGTCATTAAAACAGACTGTTAAAGGACCTAAGCACCAAAAACTATAAAGATATTGTCATAGAGGAACTCCAGCATCTTTTTAATTTCAACTTCAGAGAACATGTGCGTAGAATCGGAGTGGTTTTAAACAAAGTAATTTTGGATGACTGATCTCAAGATACGGATTTTCCTTTTTCCATTTTTGTTGAAGAAGCAACTGTCTATGACGTCAAAAAGTCTAGTCTTTAATTTATTTTGAAGAATGGTCGTGCAAAGTATTGAAAAGTCATACGTTCTGATGTTTTTGACTTGAGAAAAGTTTTGCAAATTTCTAAAAGTGTTTTTTGAATTTTTTAGAATCCACATTTGATTTACACCACTTCTGGCATATGTTGTGGCACAATACGTATGACCTTTCTCACAGCTGTTAATATTTTCGCAAGAAGCAGAGATGGGGGCTGGGTAGAACATTTACTGGATCCAACAATGTATCTTTGTAAGGATTTTTGTGAAGTTTTGGACTCCAATAGTGATACGTTAACACATATTCAACCATTCCATTGACTGGGATATTAAATGTGTCTAAACCTGAAGAATGTTTTTGAAGAACTGCATTATTGAAAGGACAGTTGGAGTATAAGTACGATTCCTATGGTGGAATTAATGCCAAGTTCCTTTAAAATACAGATGAAATAATGAGCTTTACAAACAAAGACAATGTTGCTACACGCCTTGCCAGCTGGAACCAAAACATATTCCTCATGTAACTGTTTAATTCTTTAATCACTTCTGGTTTAATAAACACAGAAGAATTGATGGTACACATATTAGTTTTGATTTTAATATTTATCTTATTCTTTTTATCCATTCTAACAAGGTATCAAGTTCTTCTTTCTCATATTTAGCCCATCATCTGTCATAATCAATAACAAAATTCATAATAGAGATGAAACAATTGATATATCGACAAGCCTTATTCCTGTTGTTGATATCAACAAGGTGTCCCTATTATAGATATCGTCAAATCTTATACATGGTCCTAATATACATATCGACAAGTCCTTGGAATGGCTCTTTTATAAGATATCGACAAGTTATATGACTGGTACTATTATAGATATCGACTAGTTATATGACTTGCACTATTATAGATATCGACCAGTCCTATGGACGGTCCTATTATAGATATCGACAAGTTATATGACTGGTACTATTATAGATATTGACAAGTTATATGAATGGTACTATTATAGATATCGACAAGTTATATGACTGGTACTATTATAGATATCGACCAGTCCTATGGATGGTCCTATTATAGATATCGACAAGTTATATGACTGGTACTATTATAGATATTGACAAGTTATATGACTGGTACTATTATAGATATCGACAAGTTATATGACTGGTACTATTATAGATATCGACCAGTCCTATGGATGGTCCTATTATAGATATCGACAAGTTATATGACTGGTACTATTATAGATATCGACAAGTTATATGACTGGTACTATTATAGATATCGACAAGTTATATGACTGGTACTATTATAGATATCGACCAGTCCAGAACGTCTCCGTACTGAAATTATCCAGGATAACATGGAACAAAAGAAATCGAAATCAAAACGATCTTATGTTGTTAATATTATCCAGAATGATGATCAAGAGATATCGTCTTTATCGATGCAATATGCATGATGTCTAGATATCCAAACGATAACGTGACGACATCGATATCTCTGATACCACATGACAAAACACATGAAGACGTCATAAGTATATGAGTGTGTATATATTGTAGATCTATTTCTGTATTAATTTTGTTCACTTGTCCTAGATATTGTAGATCTATTTCTGTATTAATTTTGTTCACTTGTCCTAGATATTGTAGATCTATTTCTGTATTAATTTTGTTCACTTGTCCTAGATATTGTAGATCTATTTCTGTATTAATTTGGTTCACTTGTCCTAGATATTGCACACTACACATCCCTCCTATCTTTATTTGTCATCCTTTACTGCACGATGTTAAACTTTAGCTTTGTATGGTGTTGGATTTCAATTCTAATACCAAGTGACTGTTACTTCATAAGTACTGGATCAATAAGGACAATTATGTAAGTACTTGTCAACATAAAGTCACGGGAATATTGACCCAGTGAAATTTAAAATAAATCCTTGAAATACATAGTAATTCAGTATATATATATATATATATATATATATATATATATATATATATATATATATATCCAATGATGACTAAGTGCACATGGTACACTTTTAATGTCACTTGGCTCTTTCGCCGGGTCGTTCGGCCTTCAGAGCGTAACAATTATTACACTCTGAAATACTTCGACCGTGTTACCGGTCTTCTTCAGTCGTGTTTCATCAGAAAAGTGTTTAGAGTGTTTGTTTTTAAATTTTGCTCCACAAAAGAGACTTTATAGTTATATATATATATATATATATATATATATATATATATATATATATATATATATATATCATATTCTGAAGTATAGGTATATATGATAGGTATATGTTACCTTAGAACTTGGGTACACGCTTTCCCATATGGTCGGTCTATCATAGTAGAACAGAAGGTGCTGTCTTTCATAGGACTGGAAACATGACGGGAGACAGAAAATTAGTTTTTCCAATGTCACTATGTTTGAAAATATTTGATTTGCTTTCACAAACTGATAAACTTAAATTTTAGGAAGTTTGTCAAAGAAATATTCTAAATTGAAACTAACCATTATTAACAGTCCACAAATCACTACTTTCTAATACATTGAATAGAAAAAAAAAAATTTTTTTTGCATTATTTGAGAAATTTAAAGACGATATCGTATTTGTGATGTAATCATGAAAATAGCATTAAAAATTATACGTGAAGATATCAGATATCATATTTTGTATAACACAATCCTAGGCAAAACAATTGCATTTACAATTACTATTGATATAAATCGAAATACGACAGGTATCTGAAGCTATATAGGATAGTAGAGACAACACAAAGGTGTGAAACAATTCCACAATAAATAAAGCTGATTTGCGGCTAACATCTATATATAGTTTCCGGTGAATAGTTTAGTGAGCTGTTAATCTAATGCTAGTTTCACTGGTATACCACATTTTTGTAGTATCAAAAAATATTTCGTATGAAATGTTGTTTCTTTACTTAAACAAGTAAACTTTTACTTATATTTAAAAATGATAATAACAATACAACGTTCGTAGCTGCAGAACTGTAGCTCTCCGACAAAAAGATATTTTACAGACCTGTCCGTCATCTTTTTTCTGGAGAGCTACAGTTCTGCAGCTAAACGGTTCGGTGATATCACAGAACAATGTACAGATCATATATTAAGATGATACCTTAGGAAACTGGATGAAATATTCCAATTTGCCACTTTTGCTCATATAGCAGAACCTGGAAAGAAACACCCAATCCTGAAAAGAAAAAAGAAAAACGAAATAAAAAAAAAAATTGACAAGTCAGGAAGGTTTCCGCGAAAAATCTGAAAATTGAAAGGGGTCTCCCTGTTGCCCCCTGTCTACTCTACGTATTATGTATAACACGTATGAAATTATTTCCAAGAAAAATGTTCTCAGAGCCATAGAGAGTGCTGACGGACAGAATGATTGCTAAATTTATAAGACACCCGCCATATAGCGGGGCTCCTATTTATCGTGTTGTACGCTTACTTATTGTATAATTTACGATGAGTTTTAAATTTATGACAATCTCTAATACAATAATGTTAATAATTATTTATGATGTTGTACACCAAGAACCTTTTGATGCAAAATGAATTCTTTTTTTTTTTTTCATGTTCATAAGGCAATCTATGTATTGTGTCTACAACAGATGAACTCAGCGTTGACGACACGTAACGATGAATGTTGATTTGGGTCCACTGCGACACGACAGAAAGTATTAAAACCCTACAAATGGACGAATTCTGGCTATTTAGATGATTTCATGTAAACCTCAGCTGAAACAAATAGTTTTGTTTTGTTCCATTCCACTTCTGTTATCTTGTTATTGCTTTTGTGAGATTTTATTTAATGTAGTTCTTAAAACAGTGTCTACAAGTTCAGTATCTCTTGAAGGTTTTTCCACTTACAGATATCAGAATGAACTCGCATTATGTTTGTGTAAAGAATTAGAATCTACAAACTGCATAAGTATGTTAATATTTAAACGACATTTGATGAATATGACCCCCAGGACCATCGACCTCGATCGACAAAATGGCCTGCATTTCACAATACCAGTAACGATACCCCCCCCCCCCCCCCCCCCAACAAAAAACCATGTAATAGTCTTAAAAACCAATCAATATGCAATTTATCAATTGGAGCGATATGAATTTTAGACTCTCCATGGATGTAGAAAACATCTACCTTTATTTGTTGTCTTCACATATGGATAATAATTTTTTACTTTCGTGATTAACAGAGAGATATGACCTCATTACGAAGTTACATTAGCCATTGTCCGAGATCGCATCCATTCACAACATATTGCTTTATTGGGAGTTTAAATTAAATTATTCCTTGGATATTTTCTTCTTCGTCTATTTTACCACGAAATCATGAGAAATATGAGAATTATTCTTTGGATTTTTTTCTTCTTCTTCTGTTTTACCACGAAATCATGAGGAATTCTCTGTCAGAAATGCCTTAAACTCTCCATCAAATTCAAAACCACGATTTTGAAATATTCGACCCTTCTCCACTACATAGTGATGTTATCATTGTGAACTGTTTGGATCTTTAAATCAACAAAATCTATATTTATGAAATTCCCGCCCCTGTTACTGACATACAGACTCAGGTACTTGTCTTCAAATAAGGGTCGGGCGCGACCTTTTTCCCAATCTGTTGCGTCATTATTCCCCAGCACTACTTCGTAAAAGGTATTTTCTTAATGCGATGTTCAATAGAGGATTACCGAAGATCTCTTTTAATGAGAGTCCTTGAAGATCAAAACAAACCGTAAACACGATGGTCACTATTTCACATGCGTCCAGATAAAACAAATATCATATAAAATTCATCTAGGTGCTTGCCAAGCCATCGACTAAGAATTCAAAGAGAGAGAGAGAGAGAGAGAGAGAGAGAGAGAGAGAGAGAGAGAGAGAGAGAGAGAGAGAAAGAGAGGATTTGTACATGAAGATCTTTGTTCATTACAATGGAATGGGATTGGTTTTTAATTTAAACTCAGAATGTGTATCAATGTTTTAAACAGTCCCTGCTACAGAAAAATGGAACCAGTGTAGCAGATCACAAGCTAGAATTTTTTTTTGTAGGAGATTATTTAACAGACCTAGCCACACAGACTTACCTCAGCCGTCACTATACTACCATCAACTCGCAGAGATCCAACGCCATTTAACGAAACAGCAACACAGAATAACACTAGAAAAGTCCATTTACAAGTAAATTCTACCATTTTAACTATCTGTGTACACGATTGTCATAACAGACTACAAACTGACGAGTCACGTGAACGTGAATTATTCCGAGTATTTTGTAACTTGGTACTAATCTGTTGCTGAATATCACGTCCTGTATCTCGCGCGATGTCGTATATTTCTAATTTGTCTCAGTTTAGCTCCAAATCAGACATGTTCAAGCGTTAAAGGTAAAGCGGTATCGATTTATGCCTTCGAGATTGAACTGGGGTTCCGACAGGTAAAAATCAATGGTCTGGGTGGAATAAACCCATAACAGATATTATTAAATCCCCTGCACTGTGGAATCGATTAAACCATTTGTCCCACAACAGATTCATTTATTATCCTTCTCCCCAAAATATTACGTGTTAATACCATCTTGGTGAACATATTACAGTTCAATTTACCAATCATTCAAAATGAATCGAATTACGAAATTTTCGCCCTTAAAATTGTTGACGTTCGCAATATAGCAAAATAAATTGCAGTCCTGCAAAGAGGTAGAACCGTATGGCGAGACCATGTTACTAACAATCATCCGTTTTAACCTGTGGATCGTAAAGTGCCCTGTGTGTAGACACACATATCCCTTTGGTGCCCATTTAAAAAAAAACCATTTAAAAGCGATACACATAACCATGCACTCAAACAATTCCAATCACGACAGTCTATTTTGAGAACAGAGACCAATTATGCCACAAATCTCCAAGACATTAAAATTTGCACTTTGTCAAACGAACTTGAAAAGTATCGATCAGTTTGTTTTTCGATCACGCTCTTAAACATTTCTTTGTTTTAAACAACTAAAAAAAAAAAAAAGACGACAAGCCGAATTAAATAATTTACTGGAATGAAAACAAAATATTTATAACATCTTCAACAAGACAAGAAATGATAATGACAGACTCTGCTCCTGTTGATCATTTTAATATAGATTAAACATGGACTAGATCTGACGTCACCTCAAAATAAATTTCAAGACCTCAACATGTACACATCAAATCTTTAAGTAATTTCTATTTTAACTTCCAGCAATATCACAGAGAAGCAAAATCAAAAATAAAACCCATACAAACCAACAAAAACAAAAAACAAAACAAAAATACACCCCCAAAACAAAAAATTAAACAAAAACAAAAATAAAAAAAAAACCAAAGGTATACAAAAAATGAAAATCGTGTACATAAGTTGAACTACTTAAATCACAAATGTTGAAACACAAATCTTAACTTTTAGAAAGTATTTGCTAATCACAACAAAACATAGTTATCACTTTATAAACTATATAATGCAGTGATCCGGTCTGTATTTAGGACGGAATTAGAAAGATACAATGGTTATATCACAAGATTCTGATGATACAGTGTGTAGATGAGGCTAACATTAAACACAATACACATCAAAAAATCCACAAGCTTGTAAAAAATATATTTAAAAAAATTAATCCAATCAAAATGTTGTAATGGAAAAATGATATCCAATACAACTGTCCAGAGCTGGACAAATATCGCCCCTTCATTGATGGGATTTATCAGAAAAAAATCCTACCACATCACCAAAAATGTGTTATAGCTCTGGGATTTGTTGACAATGTTAGATAAAACAATGTCCACAGACAGACAGACATGACAATTCCATGATATCCCCTCCTAAAATAATTCATTAGTCTCTGTGAGAGAATGCTTCAAAATCTAAAACAAAATGACTGAATCCAGCATGTTGAAAAAAAAAGCCACCTGTAAAATGGATAAAAATTGCTCAACCATGATGAAATTATTAAGTGCACATCTATATATAGTGAATACAGGGTGTGCAAATTCTCAGAAATGTTTGATCAAAATCCTGTTAACAGTCAGGCAGGCATGATGATTCCATTATATCCCCTACACTTTGTGAGGGAATCAATGAAAATATAAATTATATTATCCATTACAACCTCATAAGATAACCATTTATAATATTCATCAATATACAACATACTGCCATTACAACTCTTGAGCAATTATAGCTAAATAAAGAATCATTGAAAAACACATGTGTGCTTTTTAAGTAAACGGTTAAATTTTGAAGTTCAATCCATGTGTACAAATGCTCTACGTAGGTAGAGAATTTTATTTTACTACATTTTGTCATGAATTAGACAGAGACACTATGAAACCTTCGACATCATATATACATGCATATTCTTTTTGTCATCAAAATAATCAACATTTGAATGTTAGAATACACTACAAGCTACTGATCATATATAGAGATTAGATCTTGATCTGCTTCCGTATTGTTTATCATGAGCATTAATGGCTTCATATTTCAATTTTCTCCAATGGTGAAGAGGGCAGCAGTAGAGGAACTCTTTCTTGGTGAATTGGGTTCAGATGTGTCTGAACCCAGCGAGGTTGACGTCATTGTATTACGACGTATAGGTGGCAGCACTGCAGCACTTGGCCTCCGCACAATGTTCTCACTGTGTCGTCTTGGACTCTGAAAAAAATATTTAAGGTTTAAAAACTCTTAAGACAATGGAAACTTCTGATTAAAAGAAATGGAAAGAGGCTTTGAAAAATTAGAAATGTACAGACAATGTATCTGCAGCTATATATATATATGGTTTTTTTTTTACAGAGTCCGAGAGAAAAACGTGAACATTTTTTTCCTGTTGTAAACCTTGAACTGCATAACATTTCTGAATTTTAAACATGTTTTGCAAATATATTCCTAAAGGCTTAGGGACATCAAAGGCTGATATTGTAAACATTGCAATGTAGTCACTGTACAGTGCCCCTTTCACACTACACCTACCATTACACTGTTGTAGGAAGGTGGGGGAGCCGTCTCCACTTTTATAGCAGAATCTGGGAATTCACTGAAGCTTTCATTGGGCACCAGCCTGTCCGTACTTCTGGAGTTGGATGTGATAAAGAGGCCAGAGAAATCGGGGCCCTTTGAGTCGATGGAAGTCCGTCGGCTCAGCGAGTCTTCAGCATAGGGATGAGCACTGAAGCTGTCTAACTCACTGTCTCCTGTCCCCATTAATGACCCAATCTGTAAAAATACACCCAACAAGGTTACACTCAAATTTGCTAACAGTAAAACATGCTTATACTATAGTTCTGAGGACAATAAATTTTTGATAAATTATAAATGAAATTTGTTATATTCATTAAGTTCATCTTTTGTTTTAAAACTACATGGAATGAAAATCATTTCATTATCAGAGAGAATTCATTACACGCTTATTCACTGTAACTGTGTTTTACTGTAAGTGTGAATTCATAATATGTGTGTCACTGTAACTATGTTTTACTGTAAGAATGAATTCATTATAAGTGTGTTCAGTGTAACTGTGTATCACTGTAAGTGTGAATTCATTATAAGTGTATTCACTGTAACTGTGTTTTACTGTAAGAATGAATTCATTATAAGTGTGTTCACTGTAACTGTGTTTTACTGTAAGTGTGAATTCATCATAAGTGTGTTCACTGTAACTGTGTTTTACTGTAAGTGTGAATTCATTATAAGTGTGTTCACTGTAACCGTGTTTTACTGTAAGTGTGAATTCATTATAAGTGTGTTCACTGTAACCGTGTTTTACTGTAAGTGTGAATTCATTATAAGTGTGTTCACTGTAACTGTGTTATACTGTAAGCGTGAATTCACAATATTGTGTTCACTGTAACCGTGTTTTACTGTAAGTGTGAATTCATTATATGCTTATTCACTGTAACTATGTTTTACTGTAAGAATGAATTCATTATAAGTGTGTTCAGTGTAACTGTGTATTACTGTAAGTGTGAATTCATTATAAGTGTGTTCACTGTAACTGTGTTTCACTGCAAGTGTGAATTCATTATAAGTGTGTTTACTGTAACTGTGTTTTACTGTAAGTGTGAATTCATCATAAGTGTGTTCACTGTAACTGTGTTTTACTGTAAGTGTGAATTCATTATAAGTGTGTTCACTGTAACCGTGTTTTACTGTAAGTGTGAATTCATTATAAGTGTGTTCACTGTAACCGTGTTTTACTGTAAGTGTGAATTCATTATAAGTGTGTTCACTGTAACTGTGTTATACTGTAAGCGTGAATTCACAATATTGTGTTCACTGTAACTGTGTTTTACTGTAAGTGTGAATTCATTATAAGTGTGTTTACTGTAACTGTGTTTTACTGTAAGCGTGAATTCATGATAAGTGTGTTCACTATAACTGTGTTTTACTGTATACTCAGAACTGAATTGTCAATGCAGCCCCTGTAAACTCCAGATTTCCTTGCATGAATCTTACACATCCCCTTTTGTTAAAATATCTTTTATTTCCAACTGCATTAGTGCTCTATATTTTCCCACCCAGACTTACCATATATTTCCTTTCATGTCTCAGTTTGTTTTTTGTATATACTCAGTTTGTTTTTTGTATATGCTCAGTTTGTTTTTTGTATATACTCCCCAATGTCCGCATGACTCGTGTTGTCCGTATATGTCTCCTGTTTTACTTATACCGTTTGTGTGAACAATTAAGATTTAAGTGTGTTTTATACCTGTCTGGTTTAACAGCTTTTCTGCTCAAGTTTCTTATTTACTAAACTCATCACAGTTTGACTTTAAATCAAGACTACTTATGCATTTATTATTCATATCTATTTGCTACAAAAGGTCAAGAGAAGGTTACCTGAATATTGTTCTGAGTGAAAATTTGGGACTCTCACCTGTGATGTTCTGACATGGTATGGGAAGTTCTTATTGGCTGCCTGAGGCCTGGTCAGTATCTAATTGAAATCAAATATCAGTACATATCAGTAAAACAAGCATTGTGATAGAAACATTGTCTACCGTTCACACAAATTAACATTAAAAACAAACAGATATCCAGGATATACAGCACTTATACTTGTAAAATTTTAAATCTTCAAATTGAAATTATTGAAAGCCTCTGATTACAAAAAAAGATCAAATCTTTATAAACTTTTCCTTTTCAAATGCACAAGTACTGAATGAAAAGTACATGTATTAACTAAGTGCAACACAGCACCTGTTGGATTGGAAATACTAATATATAACTCTAATCCTGCAATATCCAATATGTATGGGTTAAAAAGGGGTTAGATATAATATCATGTTACGACAGATAGTGTTATTGTTTAATACCAGTAAATTCCAAAACCTGCCCAAGTCCAGATTCACTACTAAATATATCTACATGATCTGTTAAATTGACTTATCATATCAAGGTCAATTACAACTGAACATTCATTTGTAGAGCAGAGAAGATTACCTGAGCTTTAAAATCAGAATAAATTATATCATGCATGTAATACTATATTGCTGGGGGGATTCATTTTCTGATCATTACATTTAAATTGATGCATTAGAGTCTCTAAGTGCACTTTAATCCAAATATTTATCCTTGGTCTAACACGTGTATTTATGAAATGAAGAAGTGCAATTTCAAACGGACATTCACAGACGTCTATCACAAAGACAAAGCATGTGATCAGATACTTACTAAGAAAAACAAATGGCTAAGAAGTTCGATAAATAGTTCTACACTATGAACAGTCTTGGCTCTGATCCATTTTTCCATGGCAAAAGCAGCTGACAGGGACACAATGGGACCAAGCCAGAACCTTAACAGGGGAAGCAATCAGAGATTAGCAAACAAAGAAACATTGATCAGTAAATCTCGCTAGGGGAGGCAAGCAAGTAAGGATAGGAAAATCATAAGGAAAGTGGCTAAGTCCTACATAAAGATGTTTCAGTACAGAAATTAAACGTTTCGTTACAATGTAGTGCCCCTAGGATAAGGGAGACCCTCCTTATCTTTATCATATTGTCACATAATCAATGGCAAATTTGAATCACACCATAATAAAGATTACATGGAATTACAAATCTAATTAAAGTATTTGTTAAATGTCAGGTGAGACTATATATACATTTTAAGCTTTAGCCTATGATATATGCATTAAATACAACGACATGCCTAATATGGCAACAAACAACCACTCTATTCAGATCTGAGAACATCAATCAGATTTAACCACAGCAAACTGAGCTCCCCTAAATCCTCTAATGCCTTGCAACCATTAAAACTGTTAACCAGCATTGACATTGTTAACCTACACTAGCACCATTAACCAGCACTAACATTGTTAATCAGCACTAACACTGAACCAGCACTAGCACCATTAACCAGCACTAACATTGTTAATCAGCACTAACACTGAACCAGCACTAGCACCATTAACCAGCACTAACACTGAACCAGCACTAGCACCATTAACCAGCACTAACATTGTTAATCAGCACTAACACTGAACCAGCACTAGCACCATTAACCAGCACTAACACTGTTAATCAGCACTAACACTGAACCAGCACTAGCACCATTAACCAGTACTAACATTGTTAATCAGCACTAACACTGAACCAGCACTAGCACCATTAACCAGCACTAACACTGAACCAGCACTAGCACTGTTAGTCAGCACTAACATTGTTAATCAGCACTAACACTGAACCAGCACTAGCACCATTAACCAGCACTAACACTGAACCAGCGCTAACACTGTTAATCAGCACTAACATTGAACCAGCAGTGAGTCGGAAGTCCCAGCTACATCTCTTGAAGTATTCTAACCTCGACATTTTGAACCCTCCGAGTCTTCCGTGTTTTCTCAGCACCACCAAGTTCAAGATAATGAGACCTGACTGTATATGACACAGAGGAGTCCAGGCATATCCAGGTTTGAGGAACGATTACATTATGCTAATTCACCATTCAACAATTTTCACTTGGTGGAATAGCAACACTGACACTGACCTTGAATACCATGGCAGTATTTCCTTTATCATGACTGCCATCATTTTCCTGCACTGTCTGACAGATGATGTTAGAAGAAGCATTTCATCCATCTGAGATCTATAATAAGATTAAGCTACTCTAAAGCCCCCCACCCCACCCCTCTCACCCACCCCCCGACCACTGAGGGTACAGTGAATGCTGTTCTGAAATATTTGAATACATGATCTAGATTTCTTCCAGCATATAAAGTAAATTCTCTCCCATCTTTGTGTTTTGTTTTCATAAAAGGTTACGTAAATCATACACGTATGTTTGCACTAAACATTTTAAAATTCAAAGTACTCTGAAACTGGATGATTTTTTTTCTGCTACCAAGCATGATCCTGATTAGATAGATTTCACTGTCTCTTTAAAGTGCCTAAACACAGTTCATCAATTAACGTTTGAAGATAGTATGTGATAATAATACAAATATCATCAAAAAAGGCAAATAACTTTGAGTGTGATCTGTGTGTGTCTAGATTGTCCTGAAAGAGCTAGGATTACAACACAGTTGTTCTATACCACTAATGATATAATATACTAAACTAATAGGTTAATATTTCACAGCTGAGTATAAATAACAGAAAAAAAAATTGGGAAAGTTTCATCATTTCTTTTTATATAGCTGCATAATTTTTCATATTGGCAAATAGAAACCAACCACATGCATTCACTGATGATGTCAAATCTGAACTTTAAATGGATCTTATGCACTGGTTGATTTATGATCTTAAATGACTTAAACTTTCCCAGTAATAATAATGTAGTTATACAGAGATCTACATGGAATTAAAATGCACGTTACAAAGTAAATTTGATCTATCATGTCGTTAGCACTATATTGAAAGTTTGTTCTACTCCCCCTTACCAAAAAAAACATGTGTCCACAAAACGCAACAAGATTTTCTACCCCCACAACAGTTTTCTCCCTCACCCATGGTGCCATAACCGTCATTGCTACAATGGCAACAATGGGACCGGCCCAAAACCTTTAAAAAAGAGTTCATGTCTATATTCAGTATATGCAGTTTCAACGAGAGAGTCTTCCGTTATGATGTCATTTTTGTAAGACGTGTTATGAGGTGTATTCGACATTGTAGTAATGAATAGATATATGAATTCAACTGTGGGAATCAAATGATGTGTGTAATACGCACGACTACCAATTGTCAACTGGTTCACCCCCAATTGCTATTTACATTTCTTTTTTTTCTTTTCTAGATAGGCAGAAAGTCTATCAACCTTACAGTGATCTTGTATTTCAAATATATCATTTCAAAATCAGTTTAACTTGTGATCCAATGAAACTTTAAACTCAGGCAAGCATATACACAGATTTGCAAATTCATTACAAGCCTTGTATACCAGCTGCAAGAAAGGAAAGCTTAGGAACTGCAACATAATCAGACAAAGTTACATGAAAAAATAACCACATACACCTATATTTTCCTTATGTAACAAAGCACAAAAATAGCTGTTTTACATGATTAAACATAGACGTCATAATTGCACATTGTGGTAATCGTCTTGCACAAAAGTCAGCTTCTACAAGGCAATATAAATGACCTTGATACAGACAGTACATAATTAAATCTACCAAAAAGATCTTCAGCATTTATAGGACTACATCATGGGACCAACTACATTTTTATCACATAGATTATAATAATAGTAATATCATATTTATATAGCACCATTTTTAATGCATTTGTATGCTCAAAGGTGCTTCACAGTACATAAAACAATTAAATAAAACATTGAAATAAAATGATGTAAACATAAGATACAATACATATGCTAAATAAGTATAAAACATCAGTTTCAGGGCATATTAAAGTAAAGATGATGAGTTTTTTGTTTTTGTTAAATTTAGATTATATTGCATAATTATCTTTTTTCTTAAATAATTAAAAGTATACATGTATTTAACAAGGGTCATTGAGTAACTGATTGATAATAGTGTTGTATTAACATATCTTTGAAATTTTCAACTTTTTTTTTCTAAGAAGTCCGATTTTAGATATGAATATTTTGAAGAATTTGGAGAGCACATCAAGATTTCTATAAAATATGAAATAGAGACCATTAGACTATATAGTCTTCTTTATCAATTTTAAAATTATACACATTAACTTAATACCACAGAGCCATATTTAAAAACAATTCAGAGAATGTAGAGTCAAGGAAAAGCCTTTGAAAGATCCCGGTCCGTGATCATTGGCTGAAACTAATCACGTAAACTGTAGAGTGTCATTTTACACAGCTAGCACAGATGTCCGCCGGTCAGTGATCATTGGCTGAAACTAAACACGTAAACTGAAGAGTGCCATTTTACACAGCTAGTACAGATGTCCGCCGGTCAGTGATCATTGGCTGAAACTAAACACGTAAACTGAAGAGTGCCATTTTACACAGCTAGTACAGATGTCCGCCGGTCAGTGATCATTCAGCAACTAATTCATTCTGCGACTATTTTGTAAACTGCATAACATCATTTTATACAGCTAGTACATATGTAGTTTTGAAAACTAGAAAACCTCACTCTTCAATACATTAAAAATATTGACGCCCCAGACAATGCTGAATTTTTACGTAAATTATCAAATGCCTCGTGTTGTAATGGACTGCAGTGAAGATATCATCTACTGATATTTATGTTATATGCAAGAAATATTTTACACAACCTATTGTGGTATATGCAAAATATCTGTACAACATACCAATAAAGTGCAATATCCAAGATTGTAAAATCAATTTCAAAATGTATTCTGACTAAGTATCAAAAACATTTTTTCCCATTGTAAAATATGCCTTGACTCCGTCAAGATAAATTGTACTAGCATTTGCTTTTTACGCTGGTTTCTCCCTAGTTAAACACTGAGTCAGGTTTTAAACTACATGTATCGCTATGAAGTCACTAAAATAGCATGTAAATTTTGAAAAGAAACCGCACAACTGATCTGTGATTGTGACAACACATGTACAGGGCATTTTATGAAGCTAGTCTGATCACATTCAGTCACTGTCTTAACTCCCTATTGCAAATTAATATCTAAACAGATCTACAACTGACTGATTACTTAAATGTAATTCTGATATGAATAATATCAAAAAAGTAAAATATCAACCCAAAGTTCAAGAACATGCAATTCCAATAGTTACTATCAGGGCTTACAGTGCATATAGAAATTACTATGCACAGACAATTCCTGTCTGTATACCACAGGGCACTGTCACAAAATACACATGCTGAAAACCGAACATACATATTAATGAAAATTTAATCAAAGTTTAATGAAATCATGTAATTAGCTTACCATACTGTGTAGAAGATGAAAAATGGATAGTAGAACATGGCTTTTGACTTGTAATGTTTGAGGGTGAAGAACACAGAGTAACAAAACCAAGCCCAGCCTAGCAGTCGCATGGTGATCAGACCGTATCCTGGGGGACTCTCATATAGGTACAGAACCTCACCTGCATCAAACACCTGTAAAGGGTCCCAGAAATGATATACTACATTTGTGTGTATATATATATCTTTCAAAATATATTCGAAGTAAATAATTAGTTTTCTTTCAATCTTTTTTTTTTACATCTTCAAGGTCATGTTTATATTCTAATATTTTTGGGAATTTTAAAATTTAAACTTCATATGAAACTAAATAGTTGTTCTCTCTCTCTCTCTCACACACACACACACATACACACAAACTTACCGTTGCCTCATAGATAAATAGGACAACAAAGGTGACGAAGTAAAGTGTGAAGAAAACGGAGACTTTGATGGTACTGGCAGATGTTAGTCTCCCCCTGGTAATTGTGTAACCTTTGGCCATCAGAATCAACATCAGAATAAAAGTCAGGTAACTCAAATTTCCAAAGCCTCTCGCTGTCAAGAACAGAGAAAGAGTTACTTCCCTTGATTTATATCACTCAGAATAATAACATCTAATCTTTTCACAAGAATAAATTTTTCAAAAACAAGAAGGATTATATGCCATTCTGCTACAGAAAATGCCTGATACATATTCTTAAATATAGCAGTCCAATGTGGAACATTTCCTAACATTTAGCGATGAAAACAGCAAGGCCGGGTCCAATAATGGACTAAGTACATTATTAATATATGCCAAAAAAAAAAAATCAAAAAAAAATAAATCTGAATCTGAAAATGGTGTAAATTTTTTATAAACTAACTGCATCATGTTTGACTTCCTGCCAAAATTATATATGTGTATACAGAACAATAAAACAGTTCATGCATGACTGTTTGTATGATGATACATGAATTATTTTCTGCAGTTTCTCAAAACATTAATTACAGCCAAAATATCAAAATATTATCTGCAGTTTGATTTCGAGATAAGAAAATACTGGTGTGAATCAGACACTATTGTCTCCCAATCCAAACATTTAGACATGAAATACAACTGTACCAAAGCTATTTGTGATGAAAATTGTCACAAATGCAAAATTACATTACTTTCATGGTATCATTTTACTAGTTATTGATGTAATCATAAAAATCAACTGTTACTGTATTGAAAATGGCAATTGCATAATTCTGTCTTGAAATGTCATTTTAATGACAGAAAGTCATCCCTTTCTCACATAATCCTCCATCAAGTGTGGTAGCTCATTATGTGTTACATTAATACAGGGAGCCTGCCACAGTGAACTTAAAATCAAATGGAATTCAAGGACTTTAAGAGGTGACAATAAAAAAAAAATTGAGAAAAAAACAATAGAGTGGTCATCAAGAAGACGTTAAAAACATTCAATTCTTAACATACAAAGATGACACAGGTCGATGGATGAAGACCAACAGCATTAAGTCACCTGAGTGACTCATCAGGTGAGCTAAAATCTGCGGTTACACAGAAGTATATCGCGAGGAATTCATTCCAGTCAGCTACAACTCCATTATGTTCTACACAAGTCAATTAGGCCTGATAATATTCTACATTGTATACCTGCATATTCCATTCCAGTCTCCTTGTAGCCGGTGTTGGCGTACTTTCCATAAGCGATACTGTAAAGTAGGAGACTAAATGTCCACAGGCCAAGGGACACCATGTACATCTTATAGGTCGTGTGGAACAACTGTCTCTGTCTCAGTAAATCTGTCAACAAGAAACACAAATCATCAACTAATAACAAATCATCAACTGATAACAAATCATCAACTAATAACAAATCATCAACTAATAACAAATTAACATCCAAAACTAAATCAACAACCAAAACCAAATTAACATCCAAAGCTGCAGTGATTGATTGATTATATATTGTTTAACATCCCACTCGAGAATTTTTCACTCATACAGAGACGTCAGTATTGCTGGTGAAGGGCTGCAAAATTTAGACCTATGCTCTTTGCTTATGGCCTTTGAGCAGGGAGGGATCTTTATCATGCCCCACCTGTCTGACACGGGACCTCGGTTTTTGCGCTCTCATCCGAAGGACCACCCCATTTAGTCGCCTCTTATGACAAGCAAGGGGTACTGACAATCTATTCTAATAACCCCACGGGCATCCAATGCTGCAGTGATTAATAAACACAATTACTGTAATAATAACTGTTTCTATAAATCTGTCAACAAAAATAAGCATCCACTGTTGCATTACAAAACACAATTCTTCATACTGAATCTAAACCTACAGGCGACGTTCACATACAGATACATGTATTATCTCAGAAATGTTGTGCACCGCAAATGAATTCTGTTGAAATATGATTTGTGGTTATCAAAATCAAAGTATTTTAGTCAATTATCCAGCAGCTTTTAATTTTTATATGGTCTGTATAATCTTTTTCCTAAACAAGCTGTATATTTGTACATGAGCCACTGGTTAAATTCCCAGTCATTGTTGTTTTTTTATTTCAGATTTAAAGGGAAGGAACTAGTGATCAATTCAGAAATTAACCAATAGCATTGCTAGAGTTATCTCCCTCTACTGAAATCTTCAAGAACAGAATGTCAACAATTCTGTATGAAGTGATTGAAATATTACATTTTTACTCACACGCAAAAAGAATGGACACTGCGAGAACTAACACGTACACAACCGCAAAGGATATATCAATAGGCAGGATATCTACAAAACAAACAATACACTTTGTGTCAGAGATCACCATCAATGGAGAACAAAAGGGGAATTGGCAATCTATAAAATATGCCTGCTCTCGCTGTAACAATCTAAGATCAAGTCTTAAAAATCAATAACTGAACAAGTGAAATATACATACAAAATTCATCAGCTGAAAACTCGTGCCTCAGAATATCATCTTCTTTGGCATTTGTCATGTGTAGCGAGTATTTCAGGTTCAAACCAATTGTTCCCTGACAAAACCAATGAAAACAGAATCATAACTCAAACCAATCACATTTCTGTAATATTTTTTTTTAATATTGTCTATCTCAATAGTTAATATCATAATAGTCAAACAACCAACAAATAAATACTTCTTTACTAGTTCTCATTTACTGGTTTCTCACCGTGCTTCCTGGGTCACAGCGGCTGATGGCAATAAACCACCACCGTTCCCTTGACGACCGAAAGGTACGACCTCCTGTACATTTGACTTTAGTAACCCCATTCTCTGTCACCTCCTTGCACCCAGACCAGGTGTATAGAGTAGACAGAGGAATAATTTGATTGTTGGCTGGATTCAATACTGCTACTTTCTGATCACATGTCTACAAAATACAGGTTACTGATAGAAGAATAATAGTAGAATTTAATTTTGAAAAAAAAATCAATTCTATTATTGATACATGAGAGTATGAACTGTGACCTTTAAGTCAGTATAGACATAATAAAATGCATCAACCCTCGTAAGGAGTATGCTAACATACTGAGCTGCATTCCTTACACTAATGTACTTTGTTTTATATTTACAATCTACTTTCATTTCTTTCAGAATATTCCCAGCTGTTAAAACAGACCCAGGACTAGAAATAATTAAGTTTTATTCACTGGTCACTTGGGCGATCAACTTCAATTTTTAATGGTGATAACTTTTCATCCATTTGGACCTGTGGGTCTGAAAATGACTGGTCCAAATTCCGTTTCTAATAATAATGAAACATTTTCATGATTAGGCCGAATATCTTGTCTATTTACACCAACATCAACAGTTGGTTTAAAAAAACATTGTAATTTTACTATCATTATCCATTTTTTCACTTAAAGTTAGAAAATAGTCGGTGTCATCTTCATTTTTGTTCTTTGTAGAAGTATAGTGTCAGAGAACAGAGAATTACAAATGTATTCTAAGAAACTTGGTGTCAGCTGAAGATGTTAAAACATTTGTGAATTTATCTACACTTTGTTACTTCATAGTACAACGTAACAAAAGTGAAATCAAAAACATGAGGTACTGCGACTCACTAAGGAGACCCCCCCCCTCCTCTCAGCTCACCCCAATCTGCCAAACCCAAAGGGTGTTTCTTTGACCTTTTGACCCCAAAATCAGGTAGGGATCATTTTCATCCCAGGGGTAGTCCACATGTGTGATATCATGACTCTAGGTGACAAAGATAAAACGCGAGAGTCCGGAAACCATTTTGCTATTTCAATGTCCAGTGCACTTGATCTTTCACCATATGATCCTAAAATCAATAGGGATTATCTTTGTCCCAGGGGTAGTTCATATGTTTAATATGGTGACTCTAAGTGACATGGATAATACTTTAGAGCCCAGAAATCATTTTGCTATTTCAATGTCCAGTACATTTGACCTTTGACCTTTTGATCCTAAAATCTATAGAGATCATCTTTGTCCCACGGGTAGTCTGTATGTATTGTATATTGACTCTAGGTGAAAAGGATAACATTTTAGAACCCAGAAACCATTGTGTTTACAGACAGATGGACAACCTGATTCTAGTATACCCCCCCCCCCACACACACACACAGACCCACACAACTTTGTTGTGGGTATATAATAAAAATCTGGACACAGACACATCTAATATATTTACAAGCCCGATTGCTGAGGGATTTTGATAAGTATTCAACTTAATTAGCCCTAAGGGTACATGTGTGCTCTTTACAAAGCACTAGTACAAATCTGTACGTTATGCCGGGCCCCAGACCATCAATTATTTGATCCCCGAGACGTACTGTATTTAACAAGATTCAAACACATATTGTTCACAACTGCTTCACGTTCACTAGAAAATAGCTATCATTACAACTGGTAAAACTATCAAAGACAAAAAAATTGGAAATGTAAATATTTTTCATCATTTTGTAGTATAGACATTTATACCAACAAAATCTAAATGATTAATAAACTGAAGAAAGTGAAGTATTCCAAAACACACAACTAGAGATCTTTAGCAGCAAAATCAAGAAACGACGACAGACACGATGACAGACACACTAATTTTTTCAAACCTCATGATTTTGTACCATCATTTAAAATTTTGACGACTAAAATACAAGTTGTAGCAACGTACATATACAAGTATAGTGAATTATTATCTCAAACCTCAAAAGATTACAACAACTAATGAATCTTTAACCTCCTGTTCACAGACATCATGAATATAATAATTATACAAATTCTTTATTTAAAGAAAGTAACTTGATTAGTGAATAGCAATATTTTTCCCCATTATGCAACACTCAATTGTCCAATAAATGAATATTAACTTTTAACATTTAATGTTACACTGAATTCTATATAGCTAACACAATATCACACATACTCAAAACAAATATGGTTTGTTAAGGTCTGTCATGTTTTATAAGTAAGATCATAGTTAAATTGTCAAATATGAGGAACATGGGCCACATTGCTCACCTGAGTCACATTGGCCCATATTTAAAGATTTTCCGCATATATTTGCATGTAAAAAATTTTATCCCCTACTGTGGTCCCACCCTACTCCTCCCCCCTACGCCATAATTTTAACAAATATGCACTGTCAGAAAGCTGTCAGGTAAATCTAAAAACATTTCTGGCTCTGTGGTCCTTGAGAAGATTCTTAAAGACTTTTTGCCCCACCCTACCCCCAGGGGCCATGATTTTAACTAACTTGAATCTGCATTATGTCAGGAAGAATCCATGTAAATTTGAAATTCACTGGCACAATGGTTCTTAATAAGATTTTAAAATGAGTCCACCCTACTTTCGCATTTTTGTGATTATCTCCCCTTTCAAGGGAGCATGGCTTTTCATTGGATAAAATCGATTCCCCTTCACCCAAAGATGATTTGTACCACGTTTGATTGCAATTGGCCCAGTGGTTCTGGAAAAGATTTTTGAATATTTTTTCGCATATATTTGCATGTAAAACTTTCGTTCCTTACTGTGGCCCCATCCTATCCCTGGTAGTCGTGATTTTAACACGTCAAGAAGATGCTAGGTAAATTTAAACTTTTCTGGCCCAGTAGTTCTAAAGCAGATTTTTTAATGACCAAACCCTATTTTTGTGATTATCTCCCCTTTGAAGGAAGCATGGTCCTTCATTTGAACACAGTTGAATTCCCTTCAGCCAAGTTTCATTTAAATTGACTTGTTGGTTCTGGAGAAGATTTTCAAAATTTGTCAGTGTTTTTTCACTATTTTGCTATTATCTCTCCCTTGGTGGAGAGCGTTGTCCTTCATTGAACTAAATTTGAATCCCCTTCCCCCAAGGATGCCTTTTGCCAAGTTTAATTGAAATTGGCCTGGCTGTTCTGGAGAAGAAGATGAAAAGAAGAAAATGAAAATGTGAAAAGTTTACAATGTCGCCAACGATGACAATAATGCTGACAACGGACAATGAAAAGTTTTGATCAGAAAAGCTCACTTGAGCCTTCAGCTCACTGAGCTAAACAACTGTCAAAAGCAGTCAGGGTTGTAACTGATTTAAGTTAAAGAAAATACAACTATCAAAGGCCTGAAGGGCCACAAAGGCGTTGAGTGCAATATCATATACATTAGAGTTCTCAATAAATTTAGAGGGCAGGTAAATTAGAGAAAGTAAGAGAAGAAATGTTTGAGTCCCACGGGAGACATTTCCTCATGTTTAAGTACATAAATAAAGCATTACAATCGTTTTTAAAATGTCAGCGAAATGTGTTTATTTACATAAAAAGAAATAAAGAACAGAGATTGGGCTGAAATTGCTTATCCTAACAAGTTCATACATGTACCCTCCTCTTGCTAGATAATATCCCCTCAAGACTAGTTACTTTACAAAGGCTATAATAAATAACTTGAAATTGCAGACGAAAAATGCTGAAAAGAATATAACTGCTTCAGAGTGAGACTACTTGTTTATATAAGTTATATGTTCTGTTCGTGTATGATGTAACAATTATACAGTATTAACTCTCTGTTTTCAATCATGTCTAACAATTCAAAAGTTCAACGTAATATGTAGTAAGGTTATTGGAATTCTGAACAAGATTCAATTCCCAATGAATGCTACCTAGCCTGGGTTTCTTCGCAAAACAACCTGTTACTTTCGTCACGATACACATGCTACCTTTGTTTTGCTTAATTACAAATCAGGATGGAGATTACTGAAAACAAAACCGGAAATGGTCTTTGCGTTTTTGGAATAGCAACCTAACCATGACCACTTTAGTTTTATCTGTTTCTACTGATCTGAAATAAGAATTCTTGGTGAAACTACAAGACTATAGATAAAAATGAAAACCAAATTTGAGCAGGTTATTTTGTAAGTACTTAATGATATCGTATGACACAAATTTCATGGGAAAATCTGTTTCGTAGTAAATCCATCCATGAATAATGAACTTCTCTTACCAAACAATCATTATTTAACCATTGGACAAAGATATAATAATAAACAATGACATCACCAATGAAAATGGTATTGTGCCTTTCAAATATCAATTAAATTCAATGGTTGAAAGTCTTGATTCGTAAGAAACATTCTAAACCAATAGGCACTATTTGATTTCGCCCATTGAGATGAAAGGCGGTGTAGAGGCAAAATCTTGCATGATCGCTGGAAGGCTCTCGAGCAAGCTCGACGCCTCAAAAAATCAGTTACAAACTGTGCTTGCAAGAGTTGTCTTTCCTTGGAAATTTTAGTGAGAGATTGGCAAAATCATTGAAATGGCTACAAATTGCAAAACTAAGGTCAAATTTGAATTCCTTGTGAAACATGAAAACAAGTATAAAAATGGGACAAGGCTCATCCTGACTTTTTAAATTTTTTAAGTATAAAAGACTTTAGTTACTTTTCTCTTAAATTCCTCCTGCGCAAAAATTTCTAATCAATGCACAGATACATATTTTTGATATTTAATTCTATAATATCTCCTGAATTCATAAAATTATAACATCCCACATGAAAATTTGCTAGCATGGTTAATTTCCAATCCAAAAAAGACCATTAAGGGGCATATTTCACTGATTTTATACCTACAAGGTTGAAAATTCTATTTTTCATGAACTCTAAACTCCATCTTTGTAGCTTGTGAAACAATTCAGTAATCATTGGTAAGACATGAAAATGACGGTTTCACATTATATTTTTCATAACTATATTCAGTTATCCAATTGACTGATAGGAATTGAACCTATTAGGTCAAAAATTGACAAACACTCAAATACAAGTAATCTAAATGTGTATGATATGGTTGATATATATATATATATATATATATATATATATAAAAGCCAGATTTGAGCCAAAATATTTTGCATTTTTATCCTGCAGCAAGTTCTTTCATAACTTTCAGTATATCGATATTTCTCAAGGCTCATCCAGAGAACTCATGGAATGCGATCTTTAAAATCTTTTTCATCCATCAAAATGTGTTGTGCCTGTCTGCCCATAATACATGATAATAAATTGTAAATAATTTTCATAGCTCTGGACTGTTTAAATGTTAAGGTTTGTACAACGAGATCTACTATGCATAATACTTTACATGTACAGGCTAATCATCATAATTATTAAATAGATTTAGAAGTGTTCAAAGTTCAATGTTAAAGCAGTACTCTGTATTTATAATGCTCTTCAATCACAACAAAAAGCGTACAATTTTTTTGCATGTACATGGATGTGTAGTAAATGTTTATTTAAAAATCCTCTGAAAATTATGTTAAGAATTTTATGTAAAAATTCAATTCAAACATGGGCTTCAATACCCCTATCTTCTTAAAATATACATCTAGATGTGCTCAGCTAAAACACAAAATAGATTGATTGATTATATATTGTTTAACGTCCCACTCAAGAATTTTTCACTCATATGGAGATGTCACCATTGCCGGCGAAGGGCTGTAAAATTTAGGCCAATGCTCAGCACTTATGGCCTTTGAGCAGGGAGGAATCTTTATCGTGTCACACCTGCTGTGACGTGGGACCTCGGTTTTTGCGGTCTTATCCGAAGGATAAGGGGAACTAAGGACCTATTCTAACCCAAGTCCTCACGGGATCACAAAAGAGATGTGGAAATGTCATTATGCAATTATATATCATGTTTGTAACATGCTCTCAAAACCATACATCACTTAAACCAGGATTCATTGAAGATGCATGTATCTCCCTCCCCCCCCCCCCCCCCCCCCATATTCCATCAAACAGTCACATAACATAAAATGATGCTGCATTAAGAAAAAACATGACCTTTGATAAAATTCCTTCCAAGTAAAAGCTTCATAAACATTTAAGTATCTAAAGACACAACAAAACTATTGAACTGTAAATTTAATGAAAAGATCAACGTTTAGGTTTAAGTTCACTAATCCTGAGTAGGTACACAAGTACCGATTATAAACTGATCACTTTCAATTTGATTTTCGGCCAACACAAGGTATAAACTCACTAGGTTAAAACTGTATCTGTGGATTTTCATGTCAATGTTGGATGAACTGATTAAAGTCATTAAATAGTTCACATTATAGACCAAAAGAGCTGACACTACACCAGGGTTTGATATGGATGAAAAATGGAGGATATGTACAACAATATTTGGAAACTGAAAGCTTTCAGATTTTCTTTATTTAGTCAAAAAATGCAGTTTTAGTAGAAAGTAATTTGAATAAAATGTATAACTCCTGCTGGACTCGAACCTTCGACCTACAGATCTGCAATTGACATGCTAACCGACAGAGTTACTCAGCTAGGCAATTAATTCAAAAGGAATATACAAATATTGCCGATATTCATATTTTCATTCATGTTTTAAAAGGAAGTCAGTCATTATGATGATGCAGTATATTCCTCCTTAACAACCAATGTTTGAGCTGTCAACTGCTGATCTGATTATAACAATAAAATTCATATTTCCATTTTCAGCGATTATTTGGTGCCCTTTGAATCTACATGGAAAGCTGAAATTAATGTGTTTAAGATGATGACAGACGTGTTATTGATCTTTGACCTTAAAACAATAGTGGTTGTACTACACTTCTCAAAATTCATAATTTATGTCCATTATTTACAAACTGCAAGATATTCATGAGGAAATGGCTGTCATTACAATTTGCAGAGATATTAAAGGTAATAACAATGCAATGATAAACACATTTATTTCTTTGTTGTTTTTCACTCCATGCTGAGACAGCACCAGGTTTTGATGAGGTGTCATACAGTTTGACTCCTATGCAGCACTTGCTGCCATAGCAATGAGGGGTTTTTTATCGTGCAAATACCAACAATGACAAGGGACCTCTATTTTTTTAGCACCATATCCAAACGGCCAGTGACTACTTTACTGGTAATGTCGAGCACTTGATGACGGACCTTAGAAACAACCTACATTGTTAAATGTCTCATATTTAAGGTGGCTAAATCAAGCCCTGGTCTCTCATTAAACTGTGTGCTCTATCCTAGACTATTGCATACAAATCCTGGTCTCCCATTAAACTGTGTGCTCTATCCTAGACTATTGCATACAAATCCTGGTCTCCCATTAAACTGTGTGCTCTATCCTAGACTATTGCATACAAATCCTGGTCTCCCATTAAA
The DNA here is from genome assembly GCA_024699665.1 of Ostrea denselamellosa. Lineage (NCBI taxonomy): Eukaryota > Metazoa > Mollusca > Bivalvia > Ostreida > Ostreidae > Ostrea > Ostrea denselamellosa. The sequence continues at coordinate 5,646,959 of JAMZEH010000071.1, forward strand.
CTGTGTGCTCTATCCTAGACTATTGCATACAAATCCTGGTCTCCCATTAAACTGTGTGCTCTATCCTAGACTATTGCATACAGCCTCCCAAACATATATAACAGAAATCAAATAAAATTTGGGCCATATACATTTGTCACTCTGTCCAGATCAATTTATTTGGTTTTTTTTTTATTTTTGAGGGAGACAGAAAGAGACATGGAAGATGTAAGGCCCCGCCTAGCAGTCTCAGCTGTAGCACAATGTCAGATTAACTCACCAGAGATTTCTTGTACACAGAATCCCATTGGCTAGCTTCGTCAAAGTACAACAGCACATCCTGGGTTTTATATTCCTACAAAAATCACAAAGTTATCAAAATTCATAATCCAATCACATCTACCAGCATATTTTATATAACTGATTATGCAAAAATTAATACACATCTCACGGCACTTCATGTTTTGCTAATACAACGATTCAGTCATTAACTGATAATTCAATTTCATAATCATAAAGCCCTACGTCGAACTGCTCTTGGTTACCTGTTGGCTCCTGACGACTTGGTTCAAACCAATTTGTGCAAACTTGAGAATACATTATATGTATATTTTTGGCCAATAATACATTAAACGTATATTTTAGGCCAATAATAATAAATTTTGTGTTTCTGCTAACATCCAAGACCAAATTGAGATAGGTTTAGGTAGAAATACACAAGACCAACACCGATAATCTCCTTGTAGGTATATTTACATGTATACTGAACTTAAATGTGTTTTGATGTTGCTTTACTTCTGAAGTAAACTTGTTAAGAACAAATGTCTCCCCACCTCCCCAAATTGAAAGTGCTCCAAATTACACTCTCCTTCCCTTAAAGCATGGTATGGAGGAGAAAGCATGAACAGGAACAGAGACACCATGAACTGCACTTTGTTTATTGAGGAAAAGGATGGAAAAAAGATGTGACAAATGTTATTGTTGTATATGATACAAAAATAACGACTGATGATGCTGCCAGTAGGAAAGTGAACATAGCCTTGTATCTAAAAACAAAAATATATGAAAACACTCCTCTTTGATCCACTGTAAATTGTAGGGAAATATTAGATCCCTGGGTCAGAACAATGTGAACATTAATAAATGATAATGAAGTATTGTACATTTCAAGGCCATTCAATAAGCCAAATGGTCCAACACAATCTCTATATTAAGCTATATAGCTTTATAAAGCTATTTGAAATAGTTTGATTTTGCTAGTTTAAATACAATTAGACTGGATTTTGGAATTGCAACTGCATAGCCAAAAAGTCATATCATGATTTTTAAACATGTTTATACTTTGAAGTAACCAGAACACTGTTCTTATTAGACTCCATGACAACACTATGTCATTTTAACAATTTTTTATAGATTGAGACTTTCTTTGTGTTTTTAACTGTCCACTACCCTGTGTGCATTGAATCACAGATAAGTATTAATGACTTTACCATATGGAATCTGATTGTCAATCCATTATTCTGTTGATCCTTGTGGACTTTCATTCTATGATGTAGATTGGATAACTGTTGCTTAACAACTTAATAATCCTGAACATCCAACAATTTTAAATAAATTCTTTTCTAAATAGTTCAAGAATTATTTTTTATTTACATTGTGTTTTATGGAGTACAAGGATAAAATAGGTTCACTCAATGAAATTCAATTCTTATGCTTTTAAAAATTAATTTAAGAGAAGTTTTGAAACAGCTGAACCAAGCTATTTTAAGTAGCTTTATGAAGCTTAATAATGCTACACAGCTAAATACAGAGATTGTACTAGACCTGTCCAATAAGCAATATAGGATGAGAAGTGTTCAAAAGCTATTTTACACCCTCCGCCCCTCTTAGATCCACTTTAAATTTAAGGATGACAATTAGATCCTCATATCCCAACAATATTCACATCTGTTATAAATAGCATTGAGGTATTGTACAAAGTTTCATGTCTATCCAATAAACAATATAGGAGGAAAAGCATTCACAAGATATTGTGACAGACAGATGGACAGACTAACTACCTGACAGAAAGTGCTAAAACATGTTTCTTCCCCTGAGAGAGGGGAGACATGAATACAAGTTTCAACTTCAAAACAATGTTTATTCAGTAATCTGTTGAAAAACTTGTGTTACAGAAATTGTAGGATAGAGGGCAGAATTAGGGTTGGTCAGGTTAGCAGAAACACAGCAATATTTATTATAGGTCTCATGCCATATGTTATGCATGAACGTGCAGCAATCCGATTTTAAATGTGGTCGATATCAACTTTTTTTTCTTCGGAGTTTTCCCACTAGAACATACACGACTATTAAAGAAACTTCATCTACATTTATTTTTCATGCAGGATAAAATACAAAGCAATAGACTACAATTATTATTAAGTGTGGTAGTGTTTTGCTACGTGTTCAAATTAGGTGAATACATGCAATGTCATGTGACATTAGAGTAAAAATAGCAATGACACGAGGTAGTGCGACATTCTACGCCGCTCGCTAGTATTAGAAGTATTTACGGTAAATTTTTTTCAATATGTTAATAAACGCAGATACAGTTATGTATAATTGTGACAAACCAGAAACATGATGTGCTGTTATAAAGTAATGTGTGTGTGTATAAATGCAAGTGGATTTTCAATGATGATGTTTATTGTTGGTGAATAATATATGTGCTTGCAAGCAGCATTCCTACTTTATGTATTCTTGGTTTTTATTCTATGAACATTTAATCTATTTATATTCGGACGAACGAAGTGTGGGACAATATAATGTATATTTGTTTGGTTTTTTTGTGTTTTTTTGGTATTTTTTTTTTTGTATCTGGTTTGGTTTTTTTTTCCTGGTATTTGTTTTTGTTTTTTTTTTTTTTGGGGGGGGAGGGTGTATGTTTTGATATTAGCCGTGCCCGAGTCACTCCAAATTTGAATTTGATGGGAGTGTAACACAAGGATTACCCTTTTCCACAGCGACCTAATAATTTTTCTCCAGCATGTTCAAAGCACAAGTCTTTAAAAATATTGACACCAAAGGAAGGAATGGTGAAATATTCTATCCAAAAACCATTATGTCAATCTGCAGTAATCCTCTTATAGAAAAATAAGAACTCTAATCCTACCATCAGGCCCTGGTGGTGTATTGAAGTGTATAATGCTGTTTAACATGAATGTAGCTGAGTTAGTATGGATCAAATTTATTTATAGAAATATCTTAATATACTTATCATTATTCTGTAACACACAATTATAAAGTAACAGTGAAGTGTTTCAGAGAGAGAGAAAAAAATACATAGAATACAATCTAGATGTTAAAAATATTCAAGGTAAAAAACGTTATTGTAAAAAATACGCATGCATAAATTTACTATTTTTATACTTTAGTGAAAGTTGGGAATAAAAATCTTATTATGAAAAAAATCATAATAAGGACTATCAATCGTTCACTGTATGGTACAGAACGTGATACTTTATTAAATAATTATATATAATTTTAATGAAACCTACTTTTTTGAAAATTTATGAAATGGATGACAATTTTAAAAATCACATGACAGTCTGATTTTATATGAGAAATCTGATCAGTTATTCAATAAGAACTCACCACTGGATATTCAAACTCAAATCTCAGAGACCCTTTATTTGACAGGAAACAGAATCTCGCTAAAAACTCCCAGTTCTACAACAGAAACAATTTGTCTAGAATTGGATCTAAATTCAGTTTAGAATACTTAATGTAATCTATTATTATAATATAGAAATGTTCTTTGAAAAAATAAAACTGTGAAATCTGATTAATCAATATACACCGCACGAATTTTTTTTATCTCCATTACCCTGTATATCATCATAGTACAATTGGTGAGATTTTAATAAAAAAGCGGTCAAACGATTTTTGACGTTACACGCTTTAAATCAAAGCTGTTTCCTTCCTACTTTTCTATCAATGTATACAAAAACATTTTAAAAATGTAAACAAAAGTATTTCTTTCTAACCTCATTTGATGATAAAGTTCCTTTCAATCTCAGACACTTGGCGGGAAATATTACGAGCGACAAAAGACAAGCTGTCATTAACAACATACGATCCACAGCCATAATGACGGATCCCTAGTGATCTAACAGTCTATCTCATGCCCACCGCCATCCAAGTCTTCTGAACGGTCACTCTCTGTATTGGCTATTTACACGCTTCGTTGCGAAGACCTGTTCATTGAGAGGTACTAAAGCGTGACGTGATTGGAATTGGTTCATAGCAGGTCGTTTGTCGGAATTTCGATTCTATTGTTGCATATTTATTTCAAATCAGGGTCCTTTGGAACATATAACTTTGCTTTTGATATACTGCATTTCTAAAAGAATAATTTTTTTTACAAGTGCTCATGAAATCAAGGTACTAATATGGTTATAGACACAAAATTACACAACGATATAAACCCACAGGAGTCGACTAAAAAAGAAAATATATTGAGAAATGGACATTTAAATACTACCAGTGGTCGCTACGCACGCGAAACTCCCCATCATATTGCATGGCCTCGTACTAAGAAGTGGTTCAACTATCACGGCTTTTTGTACAGTACTTATCACAGTCCAATTAGGAGTCGACAATTTTATCATTAGAGTAGAATATATGAGAAATGGACATAAATTTATATAATGACTGATTGCTCATTCGATATGTATACAAATACTGTGCAAAGTTTGATTAATATTGGTTGGATATTTTTTGAGTTACTAAATAGCTTATAGTTCTAGTGGATCTAAGAGGGGTGGAGGGTGTAAAATAGCTTAGAGTTCTAGTGGATCTAAGAGGGGTGGCGGGTGTTAAATAGCTTATAGTTGTAGTGGATCTAAGAGGGGTGGAGGGTGTAAAGTAGCTTTAAACACTTCTGAACTATACCTTATCGGAGTTCATAATTGTCCATGTTCCTGCTCATGCTTTCTGCTCCCTACCATGCAGTACATTAAGTGTGGCGTTTAATTTTGAGCACATTCAATTTGGGAAGCTGGGGAGACGTTTGTCATTCACAAAAATAATCTCTAGTTTCGAATTCAGGTTATATAGCATGAGTATTGACAACAGGTGCGACTAGCCAGACAAGGGATGCTTACTCCTCCTTGTCATCAGGTCTACCTCGACTTCCTGTCTAGAGGGTCTATCAATGTTCCTAATGGTACTCCATGAGAGTGTGATTCTCCGTAAGGATCTCGTATTCATTTACATCCACAAATGTAATTTTAAACGTGCAATGAAAATATCTACATTTATGTTTGCATATATTATAAAGAATTAATTCACACTGTAACACATTTTTAAAGGATTACTTTGTCTAACTTTCGTCTATCTCTTGTCTGATATGACAAAATACAGTGAATATATGTATACCAGTATACAAATTACTAGTTTTAAAAAGTATATAAAATTGTGGTTTGTGATAATGGAACACCAGCTTTGCTTTTTTTTTTTTTTTCTTTTTTTTTTTTTTTTACCCTAAGATGTTTGTATGGGACACATACTTTTTAAAATTGTATTTTTAAATGCACCAGTCCCACCCCGGTAATAAATATTGCCTGGTCCCCAAGAAATAAATTTCTTTTTAGAAAATGCAATTGGGTTCTGTCTGATGTTTGGCACCTCTTCAGCGACGGCATCTGCCGTTCCTGACGACAACCAACGCCGTCCCCAAACGAAACCACGTCCGTACAGGGTCCACAGAAAGTCCCGCAGCTTGAAGAAATTCTTCCTGAAGAAGGTCTCGCACCAGACATCAGAGTCACTATGATGCCACCATTTTTGTAACGTATAGTAGTCACCCATCCAAGGACTGATTACGCTTGCCGTTGCATAACCTGTGTGATCGATAGAGAGGCTCTATCACATCGCTAGAAAATCTAGTTCACTAGCTAGCCAGTATAAGTTCGCTTACCGTCCGCTATACTTGCATTTTACTTATACTTATGTCAAATATTCCCAGTCGTTAAAAATAGAAGAACTATATCTATCAAGATTCATTATTATGCACGTTGTTCACATTTATGAGGAAATGATTATCATTTATCAAACCTAAAACATTGGAAATGTAAATGTTATGTAGTGGACTAAATCTTGAGCATAGATATAGAAAACTGATGTTGTACGGGGTATTTGTATCGATATTTTGACTTTTGACGGTAATTTTCTTCCAGACTGATAAGCCGAAGTCTTTGCAAACTATGAAAAATCGTGCGCCATCGACATCAGTTGTGTTTGGGCAGAGTCAGCACTCGCGGCATCACCAGCAAAGAACATGTCTATTATGAGAATGGTAACGATAGCTTTGCTAGATGCCACTGAGTGTGTCAAATCATTCAGAGGCCGAGGAATCACACTGTGTCCTTCATATTGCTGCGATAAGATTCAATCATGCTCTACAGTTTTGTTTGGCAGCTAAAACGTGGAAGGCTCTTACGCTAGGATCAACGAATGCGACACACATACCACGTCATGTATATATACCCGGTGTGTACTAACTAGTACACTGTTTATCGAACAGCTCGGAACCACTCCGAGATTCTCGATACTGTACAGGTAGATGCGATTAATCAGCTTCTGAGGACTGGTCAAGATCGAAGACTTTTCACCACTATTCTAAGAAGTTAAATAGGGTTCTGTAGACATACAGTTACAACCGCCCCGTATTGTTTAAAGCATTGCATCGGTGTCTAGTGGGCTACGCTTTGGGGGGGGGGGGGGGGGGGGGGGCTTTGCAGATCTGTAGGTTCTTTTCACTTCACAGCCAAACTTCATTACATCGTCCAGTTACACAATGTGATAAAGAACTTACGACTGACACCAACATCTTTTTCTATAATTTATTTTATTCTTTACGTTGATTAAATTGTGATTTTAATACGAATAAGAATTTAGTTATTTAATTTTATACAAGTATAATTCTCACAAAATCAATTAAGTTGACGAGTTTCTTTTGCAAAACAGGAGGACCCAGGACGCAAAGGTTGGTAGACGTTAATTCAGTCGTGGCACAAATTCCTATCTATATCTCAGTAAATAAGTGTTCAGAGCAGTAGAGTTCTAAACGGTTAATGTACAGAAGTTACCAGCTTTAGGTGAAGTGCCACCAATGTACCGATATCTATAATAAAACAGTACGGATATCTATAATAACACAGTACCGGTATCTATGGTAAAACAGTACGGATATCTATAATAAAACAGTACGGATATCTATAATAAAACAGTACGGATATCTATGGTAAAACAGTAGGGATATCTATAATAAAACAGTACGGATATCTATAATAAAACAGTACGGATATCTATAATAAAACAGTACCGATATCTATAATAAAACAGTACCGGTATCTATGGTAAAACAGTACCGATATCTATAATAAAACAGTACGGATATCTATAATAAAACAGTACGGATATCTATAATAAAAAAGTACGGATATCTATAATAAAACAGTACGGATATCTATAATAAAACAGTACGGATATCTATGATGAAACAGTACCGATATCTATGGTAAAACAGTACGGATATCTATAATAAAACAGTACGGATATCTATGGTAAAACAGTACGGATATCTATAATAAAACAGTACGGATATCTATAATAAAACAGTACGGATATCTATGATGAAACAGTACCGATATCTATGGTAAAACAGTACCGATATCTATAATAAAACAGTACGGATATCTATAATAAAACAGTACGGATATCTATAATAAAACAGTACGGATATCTATGATGAAACAGTACCGATATCTATGGTAAAACAGTACCGATATCTATAATAAAACAGTACGGATATCTATAATAAAACAGTACGGATATCTATAATAAAACAGTACCGATATCTATGATGAAACAGTACCGATATCTATAATAAAACAGTACGGATATCTATAATAAAACAGTACGGATATCTATAATAAAACAGTACGGATATCTATAATAAAACAGTACGGATATCTATGATGAAACAGTACCGATATCTATGGTAAAACAGTACGGATATCTATAATAAAACAGTACGGATATCTATGATAAAACAGTACGGATATCTATAATAAAACAGTACGGATATCTATAATAAAACAGTACAGATATCAATAATAAAACAGTACGGATATCTATGGTAAAACAGTACCGATATCTATAATAAAACAGTACAGATATCTATAATAAAACAGTACGGATATCTATGGTAAAACAGTACGGATATCTATGGTAAAACAGTACCGATATCTATAATAAAACAGTACGGATATCTATAATAAAACAGTACGGATATCTATAATAAAACAGTACCGATATCTATGGTAAAACAGTACCGATATCTATGGTAAAACAGTACCGATATCTATAATAAAACAGTACGGATATCTATGATGAAACAGTACCGATATGTATAATAAAACAGTACCGATATGTATAATAAAACAGTACGGATATCTATGATAAAACAGTACCGATATCTATAATAACACAGTACAGATATCTATAATAAAACAGTACCGGTATAATCAATATCTGTACACTGGTATCAATCAAGGAGAAGCGGTATTAGTAAGCAGACAACGATACAGGTCAATATATCGCTTCTGATTGATGATAATGACATCTTTAATCAACTATGTCCAAATGATTTTAGTGTATTGTGAAATGTCTGGACACACAAACTCCAAGACGGTTATCTTTGAAGCGTGTCCCCTGACAATGTCCACTGGTAGTAAACGTGGACAACTGGACAGGCGGAACTTCACCTACAGCTGGTGACGTCTCAATATGAGTGAAAAATTCTCGATGGGACGTAAAACAAACAAACAATCAATCAACTGGATAACATAAGTAAAAATTGCTGGCGCTCTACATAAAGCTGGTGACTCCACTACAGTAAGGAAGAACTCTCGAGCGGGACTTAAAACAATAAACAAACGTCCTCTACAGTAAGGAAGAACTCTCGAGCGGGACTTAAAACAATAAACAAACGTCCGTTTGAGTATATTGATTGATTGTTTGTTGTTTTCAGTCACACTAACCTTTTTTTTCCAGTTATTACAGGCCGCGCAAGAGCACAGTCTCTCTTGATGTGGGGTTTTAAAATGCACATGCGTTTCTGCGGGATTAATATAAATATATCTTTTAATGATTTCTTTCAAAAATTACTACAATGAAAGTATTTAGTTGGGTTTTGAAGTTACCGTTAATTTTAGCGTTTGGTTTGTATAACCTATAGATAGATAAATAAAGCGTAAATAAATTTATTAAACATTATAGTTGTCAATTTTACTGCGTTTGCTTTGGGTTCAATTTATTTCATTTCTATCACTATTCGCCCATGAAATACAAAAAAAGGTGTACAGTGTTTAATGGATGCAAGACTATTTTTGTGGATTCACACAACTAGTAAATATATATTTGATCTTGAAGCAATAAGGGGTATCAACATTAGACAAGTACAAACTCCAAACATATATACCTTGTAAAGTCGTTTACCTTCTGCGTAAAATTGTCTCTACTAATTCTGCTGACTAAAAGACATTTTAATAAAGTATGACTTCACAATTAACTCTTCATCCTGTAGTGATCCCAAAACGCATAACGTCAGTATGGTCCGGTCTGATAAAAAGAGGTAATAATAAGAATTTTAAAAAATTCCGGTCTGCTCCTGATATCACAAAATTTGTACATTTCTCGACATCGTTAGTGGGCGTGTCTCGTTTATGAAGCAATCACTTCACTTAGAACTACCACTACAGTTCAAAAAGACTGACAGAAAGACAGACAAAAAGACTGACAGAAAGACAGACAAAAAGACTGACAGAAAGACAGAGAAAAGTGCATACCGAGTATACACGTAAACAATGACTAAAACACACAATAACAAATGTGAATACCTTTATATTTATTTTCAATTACCAATTTCATGTTCAATTAACAATAAACATTAAATGATTTGGAAAAACTAATAAATCATTGGTTGTTAGAGCGCAGTTAATGCACATGATATGTTGTAGGCGGAGCCAATAAATTTCTTTTGACCTTTCAACAGTTCAACTTGTCATAAAAACCTATTCGTAAATATAAGGAAAGAAGAAGCATGGGGGTATTTTGCTTTCAATCAAGACATTCCTTGCATGTGTGTGTGCCGTGTTTAACACACTTGAGCCGCAGAATACAAGTACATTTACAGTCGAAAGACGACACCTCTCAGTTACGAAAATCAACAAGTATAACGGTCAAATAGCCCAATATCAAAAACATATAGAATAATATTTGTATGAATTACAATACTAATTTATAAAACTATCAATTATGTAGAGAAAATGTGGGACCGACCATTATAAAACAAAACAAACAATACAAAAGACTGCCTAAAGTCATAGAAATTGTTATCATAAAACCAAACATTCGTTTTAAAGGGTCTTTAACATAGCCTACCCAAAATGCAACGCGTCCAATCACAAACAGAATGGAACATACGGGGATTACGACAAGTGACTGTGACGTCAGGTACGTGCAAAGAATGAGTTGTCCAGTCATGTGAAGAACAAATTGTTCGGTTGTATTCCGAAGGTATCTCTGATGAGTCTCTATAATATGCTCGCCCCGTCCTAGCACTGGGTTTATTGCAGTGCTTTGAAACCGCATGTACATCACACACAGAATTCCAGAAATCAGGGTGAAGGCGGGAAGTGTCTGCCATCTCAGGGTGTACACTAGTCGTGCAAGGACAGAATCTGATAACGGGATAGAAAATGGGGAAACGATGTATCCTAAGCAACCGAACAAAACCGTGAACAAGACTCCAGCAGAAGCTCCCCTCACCACGAACTGACGATCATCCGGAAAGGAACGCATTCCACAAGTCCACGTGGTCTCCGTGAAGCCGTGCTTGTTTAATACTGTACAGTACATTACATCACTGCATCCATCTGCTTCAGTGTACCATTGCAAGTCTATTTTGGCATTACATTCCCATGCAAGAGTAGATTGGAGCAGCAATTAATCTAAATCCCACGTCTGATTGCATTCACTAGATTTATTTGGGGGTATTCTTAATCTAAATATAACGCGTTTTACCTGAGTGACTCAGGTATTTACAAGGCTGGGGCCTTCAGAATGCATGTCTCTGTTGCGCTCAAGGAGAGGTCAGGTTTTTTTTTAATGGTGCAACATGTTTTATGTATACAGGAATTAGCATAATGATTAATTCAGATTTAGCAGCTAATGAAAGGGTTACAAACAAAATTGTGTTTTAAATGAAATATTAAGTTTTAGGTAATTTATAAAAATATATTTTTAAAGATACAATAAAAGCAGTAAAAATATACGAGAAAAGTGGGAAGCATGGTGCCACTCATACCCACGGCCCTGTTCAGAGGAGACTTCGTATACCCCCACCAAAACAAGAACCGGTACAGAACAAATAGCCCAGACAGGATAGGAATAGCCTTCAGAGAGTTCTCGCTTAGGAACGTGCTCAGTGTCAACAAGGCAACCGCGTGAATGAGGAACTGCTCCACTGTGTTTCTCAGGATCCTGTTGGGAACGTCCACCAAATCCTCTCCCCCACCTCTCACGGGATCGATCGCTTTAGAATGGAAGCGTATGCTGCTAATGAATTGAATAATGGCCAGCACTGGAATCGAAGATATCAATAGACACCGGACAGTGAAAACGAGAGTGTCGGCGGACGTCTTGATGCTCGTCATCTTTAGCGGCAGGAAATGGTATCCCAAGAGGAACAGGATAATACTGGAGACGGCCCCCACACAGATCTGTTTGCCAACCCAGTCATGACTCTCCTTAGGAGCTTGTCTAGTGGATGGTCTTGACGTCATCTTTATCACGATCTAAAATTATATTCAATAAATAAAAAGATTTAAGCAACGAACACAATCTCCTAAATGATTAAAATAACAAGATTTTATTTGAATTGCAAGAGTGGGATAATCTTCGCCAACAATTAGTGAAAGTATTCCGGTGTGAGGAATTGCACTTCATGATCTCGTGTATTTTCAAAAATGAATTTTATTTTTTACATCTTCATAATCTACCCTCATTTTTTTCTTTTCGCAGCCGTTAAAATAAACCTATATATTTATATGTATCAAAATTCACACTCACATTGTTCACAGGAGGAAATGACTATCATTACATTTGGTAAAATTAAGATATTTAAGGCAAAAACATTAGAAATGTAAACATGTTAAAAACAATCGTTTTCACAACATAATGGGGTTTGAGAACATTTTTAACATATTTTTATTGACGTACCATGCCGTTAAGAACATAGGTGACATTTCACAAATAATATATTAAAATTTTTTATATTACAGAAGTTGTATAAATGGACAATACTGTAGTAGAGAAGGAGAGTCAATATTTGGAACAACCGGGTATCGGCACCATTACTAGTCAGGTGATTTAACCACTGAACTACCCAGCCCGACGTATAAATTATCGCAATATTATAACAATGTAAAATTTACGCCTATTTCGGAAATCATACAAGAACTCTTCATATCGAGGAGATAAGAAAATAATTTCAGAGAAAATGTCAGAAAGACCGCGTATGTCCTTAACAGTATCACATTTTCAAGATAGCTATTTGAAAGTCTAGTTCCAATATTTGCAAAACAAATGGGACGAGTTTAAAAAAAAGATTGATTGATTGTATAATGTTTAACTTCCCTCTTGAGAAAAAAATGTGCAATACAGAATTTTACAATAAGAGTGCATTTTTAATTATCAAAATTATGTTTTTCTTGCACACAATAATAATTAATACGCGATTACGACTAGCGCGATAGAGACAAGATTCACTTATCGAATGAGTGCAAGTCATATGTAAATGAAAGCAGTCCATATTATCATAGAAGAAATCAACAAGCAAACTGAAATGCAATCCTGCTTATAAATTTGAGATATAAACGAACTGCTCGCTAAACTGGACGTGTGAAAAATTCAAAGGCTACCTTATTTTGTTTGCACCTTGATCCAATTTTTCTGCTGGGCAAATGTCAATAATGCCAGTCATTTGAGGGACCGGTGTTAGAATGTGGGGTTTGGGTAAGAGATAGTTGATCAAGCGATACAACCTCGCAGCATAATTTACAGTAGCACGGTATGTACTTGTGAAGTAGCGTCTTGTTGATCGACAATTCTCACATTATCATTTGTACTTGATTTTAGGCACAACCAACGACTGTAAGGAATACGGAAATTATAGTATTTTGAGACTGACCCTTGACAGTTATTTTACCATGTCAACAAACATAACTGAATTAGCATGGAAGTAGATAATATGGTGGCATATTTCTGCCATCACTTGTCAAATATTTTCTGTTAATTATGTCGACTTGTCGATAAGGAATCCCATGTTCATGTTTTGCGATCATCTCCTAATTCTGATATATTAATGCCGTTTACTGACAAATACTTTCCGTCTTAATATCTGATGAATTTTCTTAAAGATCTGAGGAGTCGACACAATTATCTTATCAGTCAACATAATCTGATGACAAATCGACATGTTTATCTAACACGAGATGACATGATATACATGCTTTATTTCTTCATCGTCTTATTCAAGTTATTTATTGCAGCTAGGGGTACATGAAACTTTCATAATGACTGAGTTTTTATTATAACATTTCAAAAATTTGTATCAAGAGCTTTTATTTTTCTGTTTTACAACTGATGTAATACACGTACAGAGTAACCCGAAAATTCAGACTAAGCGAGAAAGGTGTGTCAAGATTCAAGGTCATGCGTCCCATAATTAGAATTTTCCGTACTTGTTTGAATAATTGCGACCAATTCAATATCTACCATCCAAGACCCAGTCTATGACATAACCACAGGCATACAATGTGTTCAGTAAGTTACAGGACATGACTGCACGTGTAGGTATACAATGTGTTCAGTAAGTTACAGGACATGACCGCACGTGTAGGTATACAATGTGTTCAGTAAAGTTAGAGGACATGACCGCACGTGTAGGTATACAATGTGTTCAGTAAGTTACAGGACATGACCGCACGTGTAGGTATACAATGTGTTCAGTACGTTACAGGACATGACCGCACGTGTAGGTATACAATGTGTTCAGTACGTTACAGGACATGACTGCACGTGTAGGTATACAATGTGTTCAGTACGTTATAGGACATGACCGCACGTGTAGGTATACAATGTGTTCAGTACGTTATAGGACATGACCGCACGTGTAGGTATACAATGTGTTCAGTAAGTTATAGGACATGACTGCACGTGTAGGTATACAATGTGTTCAGTACGTTACAGGACATGACCGCACGTGTAGGTATACAATGTGTTCAGTACGTTACAGGACATGACCGCACGTGTAGGTATACAATGTGTTCAGTACGTTACAGGACATGACCGCACGTGTAGGTATACAATGTGTTCAGTACGTTACAGGACATGACTGCACGTGTAGGTATACAATGTGTTCAGTACGTTATAGGACATGACCGCACGTGTAGGTATACAATGTGTTCAGTACGTTATAGGACATGACTGCACGTGTAGGTATACAATGTGTTCAGTACGTTACAGGACATGACCGCACGTGTAGGTATACAATGTGTTCAGTACGTTACAGGACATGACCGCACGTGTAGGTATACAATGTGTTCAGTACGTTATAGGACATGACCGCACGTGTAGGTATACAATGTGTTCAGTACGTTATAGGACATGACTGCACGTGTAGGTATACAATGTGTTCAGTAAGTTATAGGACATGACCGCAGGTGTAGGTATACAATGTGTTCAGTAAGTTACAGGACATGAACGCACGTGTAGGTATACAATGTGTTCAGTACGTTATAGGACATGACTGCACGTGTAGGTATACAATGTGTTCAGTAAGTTACAGGACATGACCGCACGTGTAGGTATACAATGTGTTCAGTAAGTTATAGGACATGACTGCACGTGTAGGTATACAATGTGTTCAGTAAAGTTAGAGGTGGTGAAGTATGTGCGGAAATTACGAATTAACGTGTAAAAATGTCAGCTGTACGACTGCGATAAAAGGCGCACAGATATAATCACAGCTAAAATAAGAACACAATAGTGTAAGAAATTAGATAGATATAACATTTTACTCAAATTTCCCCTCTAACCACTAAAATTCTGATCAGTAATTTCACTATACGTCTTTTCGTCTGATGTTTACATAATAATTCGGAAAATTCCACAAGGTCCATTGAAATGACGGTGTAAACAAGATAGTTGAGAACAAATGGACGGTTATACTAAACAGACGGACGATTGTAGACTATGGTTATGCTTTTGTAAGGGATGAAGTGGTGTTTTAAATTGCCCGTGTTTGATTGAGCACAGCACTACAATGTCAATGTCAGTGTTGCGTTTGTTCATCAGATGCGCGTAATACGTAAAATAAGGCTATTTGATTGGTTAAAACACTTTTTCCATTTAACTTTCCATATACGAATATTTATATTTCTAATGGTGACGTCTCCATGTGAGTGAAAGGTTCTAGAGCTGGACATTAAACAATACACAACCAAACAACCTTATATATATCTATAGATTGTAATGATAGCCATTTTCTCATGAATGCGCCGCAGTGGTAAACAATGCGTATATGAATACGTATATCATAGCGCTTAGTACTCCGACAGAAATGGATGGTTATATATTTTTAGCGTCCCGCTCAGGAATTTTTCACTCATATGGAAACGTCACCATTGATGGTGAAGGGCTGCAAAATTTAGTCTTATGCTCGGCGCTTACTGCTTTGGGCAGAGAGGGATCTTTATTGCGCCACACCTGCTGTGACACGAGGTCTCGTTCTATGTAGTCTCATAATAAGAAGCGCCCTATTTAGTCGCCTTTTACGACAAGCAAGGGTACTAAGGACAGAAATGAACGTAGAGTGTACATGCATGAAATAAACTTAACTTTTAAAAATACATGTAGGTATGAACTGCAACACTTCACGCCGGCATACTTTTCATGAAGTATCAACGCCCTCTATGAAGTATGCTGGCGTGAAGCGTTACACTTTATATTCTAATGTATTTTCAAATCGTAGATATAATATGTGCACTATATGGAATATGGAAAAGACAAAAACAAAACATACAAAGGTTTTTTTCTTAAGTCGTGAATTGATATAATAGAAATCTACAGAGAGAGTGTTTGAGATCCATAAACAATGCATAAATGTACAAAATAAAGGTGTTTTTTTTTGTCTTACTGTTTATGAAAAAAAACCCATAAAACAAACAAAAAACAAAAAAACAAAAAACGAAAAAAAAAAAACAAAAAAAAAACAAACAAACAAACAAACAAACAAAAAAACCAAAAAAAACCCCCAAACAACAACAACAACAACAGCAACAACAAAACAAAAAAAACAAACAAACCCAAAACAAAACAAGCCAGGGTATACATGCGCTTTTAATGTTACAAGATTTCTGTTCTATGATTTAGCAATTGAAGTTTTTCTATTCATGCAATCCGCAAGGACATATTAGGTGCTAAATAAAACAAATACATAAAATTGTACCATTACGATAGAAGCACAATGAAAATGATATAACACATATACAATAATGTACATGAAAAGAAAAGGTTTAGAAGATGAGCTCGGACGGACGGACAGACACGACAACGACTATATTTTTCGGAGAGCTTAACAAAATTGTATATACATCACAGTTTCGATATCAAGTTTCTAAAATATCTTCACTCTCATTAACATTTATCTTGGATACCTATGAATATGTTTCCCTGTGTTCTTATGTGAACAGACTAAATAAATATAAATGAAATTATTCATTATACCGTATGGCCCCTGAGGCCATATGATGTTACGGTAGAGTTAATCAATGATTCCTCGCACAATACAAAACGTGCAATAAACATACGTCAGGAGTGTCGGTATGAATGTACTAGCAAATCCATATGCCCTACTCATCGGAGAGGACATGTAACCATATTGAAAGACGATTCTGGCAGTCAGAAAGATCCCTGAAAGGATCGGGATGGCTTTCATAGAGCTACCTTCTAAGAACATGGCCAAAGTTAACATGGCCATCACGTGCAGGAAGAACTGTTCCGTTGTGTTCCGAAGAATCCGGTTTGGGACGTCCACGAGATTTTCAGCTCCACCATATACCGGATCAATGGCGTTCGTGTTACCTCGGACATTACCAACCGCTACGATCCCCATAATAATGGAGAACGAGGAGACAAAGAGACAACAGATTGTGAAAGCGAGTCTCTCCGTCAATTCTGTGACGTTGGCGGTGTTGATAGGAAGGAACCAGTAGCTGAGAGTAAACACGGTACCACTGACAGACAACGAAGTAACTATCTGTTTGCTGACATACGCTTTCTTCTCTCGAAATGATCTGTTATCCTTAGTCTTGTCCGACATATTCAACTCTGAAGGTCACTATTAAGAACAATCAATAATACGAGAATAGAAAAAAAATAATAATATAGGTAATGTATATGGTAGATAGATTTTTAATGACAAACTTACAACCTTCCTTTGAATGATTAATCTCTCGTTATATCTTACCTTGTTTGCAGAACGCAAATGGATCCGATGTTTAAATGTATGGCCACCAGAAGTTGCTATGATATCGTGTTTTACGATACACGCCGTGGGCGAGATACATTTATATTACTATTGCAAAGATAGAGCAAGAATTATGGTTACAATTTTGATGGTACATCATCATTTTCGGTATTCTTTAGATCTTACTTAAAATTCAATGCACATCTACAAGATACACCCAATCATTTACTAAACAAATATTTTTCTTCTTTTTAAAATGCAGGTACAGTTCCTAAAACAATTTTTTTCTTTCTTTTTCTAAATGAAAAGGCTAAGATAACGAACAGTATTCAATCTTGTAATTCCTATAGAAAAAACAAATCAGAGAGATGGGCAAACACTAAAACCCCTGGTCATACCAGAGGTGGTATCAGATGCCTAGAAGGAGTAAGCATTCCCTGTCGACCGGTTATACCCGCCGTGAGTCTCTGTCTTCGTCACCCTGGAAAATGACGTACATCATCAGTTGTGGGGAAATTTGAGGCAGTAATTCCTTCGTACTATTCACAGGAGATTGACTGATTGATTTATTATATATTGTTTAACGTCCCACTGGGAAATTTTTAACTCATATGGAGACGTCACCATTGCCAGTAAAGGGCTCTCGGGGTCTTTGAGCAGTGAGGGATTTTTATCGTGCCACACCTGCTGTGACACGGGACCTCGGTTTTTGCGGTCTCATCCGAAGAACCGCCCCATTTAGTCGCATCGTAAGACAAGCAATGGGCACTGAGGACTTATTCTAACCCGGGTCCCCATTAAATATTCACAGAAAAGGTAAAGTATCAAATACAATATATGTTCAGGGGTTCACAATTTTAGCAGATCATTTAGTGGCTTTTCTGTGGCACAGTGAAGGAATATTACATAATTTAAAAAAAAAAACTACAGAAAACTGCCATCGATACACAGGAACCCCCTGAAAGAATGGGTATAACTTTCATAGCGCCTCCTACAGTAACTAAGTTAGCAGGACCATAATGTGTTACAAGAACTACTTCGCTATGATCTGATGAATGTCCGAGAGATTGTTAGTGTCACCTTATATTGAAACTACTAATCCCCCAGATGTGTAACCTCGGGGGCTGCTCACCCAAGATTGGGTGGAGGGTATAAATGTCTATGTTTTGTGTGATTGACCAACATCATAACGATTGATTAATTGTTTGTTTGTTTTCCGCCACACTCAACAATTTTTCAGTTATCTGGTGGCGTCCGGTTTTTATCGGTGGAGGAGAGAACCCAGATACAATGAACACTGAACCAATTATGCTTATATCACTCGGAAACTATCAATCGTCTGGCCCCCACAACGATCAAGAACTGCCGGTAAAAGACAAATAGACACATTATGGAATGTTATTTAGTCACTTCTGTGAAGTCAGGAATGTTATTGTCGATGATAGGAGAATGGGGGGGGGGGGGCAGTTACCGGCAAAACACATGACGGTCTTAATAAACAACAGTTATATATATACTGGCTTCACAAAATGTCCCACATTCCTTTGTTAATTTCCCACTCCCACTTTCATATCGGATATTCATATTTGCCCGTGGGGACCCGGGTTAGAATTGGTCTTCAGTACCCCTTGTTTGTCGTAAGAGGCGATTAAATGGGGCGGTCCTTCGGATGAGACCGCAAAAATCGAGGCCCCAAGTCACAGCAGGTGTGGCATGATAACGATCCCTCCCTCTTTAAAGGCCGTAAGCGTTCGCTTCGTAACCTGGAGGTCATGAATTTTATCCTGTTCGTTCCATGGCCGCTTCAAGCCTAAAACATAAACGTAGGTAGCTATTGCTCCTCCGCCAAACGCTCGACATTTTGAAGTGAGAATGACGTGTCTGTTTGATTTGAAGGGGGTCCTGTGTTGTGGCAGGCGTTGCCACGTTAAAGCTGCCTCACTGTAACGGCCATGAGCATTAAGCATAGGTTTAAATTTGTGGTACTTCACCTACAGTTCAACATGTATGAAAAATTCTCGAAGGGACGTAAACCAAACAAACAATCAGTCAATCAATACAAGATACAGGCTTTGTAGTTGGAGAACTAAAAAAAAGTCAAGGAGTAAGAAAGGTCAAAGTCATATGTCAAACTTGTGGCCAAACTTGTGGCTTATAATTGATCAGCGGTTATCAAAATAACTTGACCATTTCTCTTCCTCCGATATCTTCCACAAACAATTATATTGCTTGAGTGCGAATGTGCTATTATTTAATAGCAAGGGAAATAATAGACTGTGCTATCCACAATCAAAGACCCAGTTTAGGACATAAACGCACGTGTCGTTATACAACGTGTTCAGTGAAGTGACAGGATATGACCGCACCTGTAGGTATTACAACGTGTTCAGTAAAGTTACAGGATATTACTGCACGTGTCGTTATACAACGTGTTCAGTAAAGTTACAGGATATTACTGCACGTGTCGTTATACAGCGTGTTCAGTAAAGTTACAGGATATTACTGCACGTGTCGTTATACAACGTGTTCAGTAAAGTTACAGGATATTACTGCACGTGTCGTTATACAGCGTATTCAGTAAAGTTATAGGATATTACTGCACGTGTCGTTATACAATGTGTTCAGTAAAGTTACAGGATATTACTGCACGAAAGTTACAGGATATTACTGCACGTGTCGTTATACAGCGTGTTCAGTAAAGTTACAGGATATTACTGCACGTGTAGGTATACAACGAGTTCAGTAAAGTTAGAGGTGGTGGAGTATGTGTGGAATCACGGATTAACGTGTAAAAATGTCAGCTGTACGACTGCGAAAACAAGACGCAAAAATATAATCACAGCTAAAATAAGTACAAAATTGTATAGAAAATAAAGAACCGAATAAATTTTGAAGGCCTCATTTAACAATCTAGTTCGATATTTACATACGGACTCGTTTATGTTTGCAGGCCGCAGTGAAATACAACCCGTGGTTATTTACCGAATGTCACAATGTAAACACAAAGTTGAGAACAGAGGGAGGGGTAAATAGAACGGTGAATGAGACTATCGTTAACTCCTCTCTCTGAAATGCTATGGGACCACACCAACTTTGAACTTGCATTTAAATTCCTCGCGCATGACAGGCACTTGACAATTGGATCTAGATTTTTCCTTTTCATTTTAAATAGATTTTTTTTCCCCTCTTGTACTTAGTAAAATGTGTACCATCGAAAAATTTTCCGTTTCGATGGATATTCATGCATATACATCGAGGGTAAAACAAGTGTATTTTCCAGTGTACGTGTTTGACCCTCCAAGGTAGTGATAATGATTGCGACAAATTCCGTCGACAATATTATGATAATTCTTTATTTGATATATATCATGAGATAAAAAGCATTATAATGCATGCATACGTAATATAACAAAAATAATACAAAAACAAAGATAAAAAATAATAAACTGATTCATCAATATATCTATATGAATTTAAGTCCTATATTTTTAATAAAGTCCTGTAAGTTTTTGTACGATACAAAACGTGCAATAAACATACGTGAAGAACGTTGGCAGAAATGTGCCAGCAAATCCCCACCCCCTATTAAGCGGAGAGGACATGTAACCATATTGAAAGACGATTCTGGCAGTCAGAAAAATTGCGGAAAGGATCGGGATGGCCTTCATAGAGCTACCTTCTAAGAACAAGGTCAAGGTCAACATCCCCATCATGTGCAGGAAGAACTGTTCCGTTGTATTCCGAAGAATCCGATTTGGGACGTCCACGAGATTTTCAGCTCCACCATATACCGGATCAATGGCGTCCGTGTAAGCTCGGACATTGAAAACCCCATTGATCCCCAGTAAGATGGAGAACGAGGAGACAAAGAGACAACAAATCGTTAGGACGAGTCTATCCGTCAATTCTCTGACGTTGGCGGTGTTGATAGGAAGGAACCAGTAGCTGAGAGTAAACACGGTACCACTAACAGACAACGAAGTAACTATCTGTTTGATGACGTACGCTTTCTTCTCTCGAAATGATCTTTTATCCTTAGTCTTGTCCGACATATTCAACTCTGAAGGTCACAATATAGGACGGTAAGATGAAACAAATCCGCAATTATAATGAATGTATAAACGTGATATCGGCGAGTGTACAGCGAATTACATTAACACATACATATATATGTATAATTATTTATATTTATAAATGACAAACTGCATTTGAAATTGCCGACTTCTTTAATCTTACCTTGTTTCAGAACAGTCAAGCGGGTGTGGACTATGGCCACCAGACGTTGCTACTATTTAAATTCTCGTCGCTGGCAAGTATGGAGCGTCTAATGAACATAAACTCAAATAATTGATTGATTGATTGATTATTTATTGCTTTCCGCCACACTCAACAATTTTTCAGTTATCTGGTGGCGTCCAGTTTTTGTTAGTGGAGGAGACAACCCAGAGATAATGTACCTGGGAAGAGACCACCGATCTTCCGCAAGTAAACTGGCAAACTTGCTCACATAACTCCGCGGCCGAGATTCGAACACGCGCCGACAGAGGTGAGAGGCTTTGTGATTTTGAGCCCGATGCTCTAACCACTCGGCCACGGAGGCCCCTCAAATAATTGAAGATATCATTAGCTGAAGATATCACTAATTCAGTTGTTGTTCTCCTCGACTAAATTGACACGATCAATCATTTATTTGATGCGTGCATTGATTTCATTGATGAAAGCAATTATTTATATGTTGATTGATGGGTTTTTTTTTAGATTATAGAAGTGTGACGTATATGAAAGATGACGAACTAAATGTAGAGTATGACGCAATCGTTATAGATTGGGCCGTAAAAATGGCGGATGGTCAAAATTTATAGATGTTTGACGCCAGGTGGTCCAATTTATATATTTATTGTGTAATCTAAGATGGCAGTTGAGCATGCGCAATGGTAAACAGGGTCAGTTATGGGTTTAGGGATACTTCTTCTATCATAGATCATTAAAGATGAAAACTTCATTCATTGATAGGTATCATTGATCAATCTTAGATATGTGGCAATATAGATATGTATGCTTATTGTAAAATATGCTTCGTGTTATCCAAAATGGCAAATACTTTCATAGATCTTTTAAGCGAAAAAATATGATTCTTCATTATATATGGATACAGCAGCTATGTCTGCATATGAACACCATCTTGAAATATGTTTCAAGCTTATTTTTTTCATATAAAATAAAATAGCAAAACAAGAATAAAATACAATATTAGCATATCCATAAAGTTGCAAAAGAATGCATAATTTATCATTTCTCTTTTATGGCGCAAAATACATGTATAACCACTTCTCATAGTAACCAAAAAACAAAAACCAACAACAACAACAACAATTTTGACGTCACATTCATTTCTTTGAAATTATTTCGTGTTAAAACATTCCAAAACAAGAACAACAACAATAATAATAATAATAACTCTACAGCATCGTAACATGAATCAACCGCAAACAGGTGCATGTGCACGTATATTCTAGGTGCGTGGTATTATTGTAAAACTTACAGCGTTTGATTGATTGTTTGTTTGTTTTACATCCCGTCGAGAATTTTTCACTCATATTGAGACGTCACCAGCTGTAGGTGAAGTACCACAAATTTAGACCTATGCTTAGCGCTCAGGGCCGTAGCAGTGAGGGTTCTTTAACGTGCCAACGCCTACCGTGACCTCCGTTTTTAAGGTCATATTCGAAAGACCCGTGATACTCACTTCTAAATGCAGAGCGTTTGGCGAAGGAGCAATCACTACCTATTTTTCGTCTTAGGTTTGACGCGGCCATGGCACGAGCGGGGCTCGAACTCACGACCTCCCGGTTACGAAGCGAACGCTCTAACCACTGAGCTACCGCGACCGGTGTAGAGGCCAATATGCTCATACAACAATATGAAATCCATGTAGACTGTAGTATAATATGCATTCATTTGATTGGAATAAGCTGATATCAATTTACGAAAGAGTGTAACTGCTATGTGTAGGCTTAGCAGTTCTAATATATATCTGTATATTACAGCAAGATGTTTAATTAAATAACTCATCAAGATATGCTATCAATAATATGCTACAGATTTTAATATTTACAAAATTCAACGCTGCACATATTGCAGATACGATGTACAAAATTAGGCGATCCAATGGCTCGCTTGGCACGTGCTACCTAATTAACACGTCATCACGTACCACCTGGAGGTGTTGACAGGGTACAGGTAATCGCTTCAATTAGACTGTGTGGCTTGTTTTCTTTACAATTTACACACTGCCAAGATTGTCCAAAAACAAATTACTGTCCAGATTAACGGTACATTTTTCAATGCATTGTAACGTTTTGTAGTAAAAAATGACCGCCCTGATCCGGGCGGCAAATTTCCGGATTAATGATGCAAAATAACGTGTAAAATTTCCGTTCCCAAGAAGAATCGTCCGGAAGGTGACGCGTCCGGATTAATGGCATTCATATTACCGAGGCTCCTCTTAACATGGTCATGTGCACCTTTGATAACTGATATGTAAAACTCGTATTCGCTAACTGTTATAAAATCTTCATAAACATCTTTATATTCTACTAAAAGTTCAGATAAAAATATACATCTATCAAAGAAGTAACAATGTAAGATGCATTGGCATGTGGGAAAACATTAGTAAATGATTTGGAACAAAGAATACGCTGTTCGATATCCTGTTTCGGTGTAACAGTCCACAGATTAGCGATATAACTTACTAGATGCATTTCTTTTGAGGAGATTGGATGTGTCCAAAGTGGTGCTAGATGTATAGCAGACTGAAGACAATTTGAAATCTTTAAATTCAGGATGGGTGCTGATTTTTATTTCCATGTAACAGTAATGTAATTATAATAGGAATTGACAGTTTGTTTAACGATGGTATTCCAGATGTTTCTAGTTGGAAAACTAGCATTCCTGATATATGTGACAGTGAAAAATTCCAAAGAGTGTTTTCGAATAATGTGACATATATCCTGCACGAATGCAAATTTTGTCGTTTGGTTGTTGTTAAAGTATTTAAACAGATGTGTGGTGAAAACTTGTTTGGGTAGGAGATTGATTTCCACGTTACAGAGCTTTCCCAAAAAGTAAAGTTTTCTTTTCTCGATCTCCGAATGAGTTGGTTGTAGACCGAGCATACTTTCCCATATCGCTGACTTTGTTGATTTGCAGAAATTTTGTGTCTTTTACAATAAGATGTTGGAATCGGTTTAAAATCCCCCAGTCTGTTGTGTTGAGAATGTTCCATAATTCACAACTGAATAATGTTGATGGAAAGATGACCTTTTTATAAATATTAACTGAAGTTTTTGGATGAGTTTCTTTGAGGATATTTGCTCTGATTCCGAAGTAAGATTTCCTTCCTTTTTTACACTCATAGCTAGTATTTGTAAAGATTTTAAGCTTGCAGTCTGTAAGATACCAAGATGAACATATCTTGTGGAAATTGGGATTATATCATTTCCAACATGCCATGCATAGTTACTAACTACTTTTTGCTATCTCTAAATATAATAACACCTGATTTTTCCGCAATAAACATAAATGTCATTTATATGAATATTCGTAAGACACATTAAGTAACATTTTATATTGAGATGTTTAAAATACCTATATTTTTACTAGTGCATCGAATTTGCTTGTTTGTTTGTTTATAGCCGCCTGAGCAATTTTTCAGCTATCCGGCGGCTGTCACCATTACCGGTGACAGGGCTGCAAATTTAGGCCTATGCTCGGCACTCAGGGCCTTTGAGCAGGGAGGGATCTTTATCGTGCCACACCTACTGCGACACGGGACCTCGGTTTATACGGTCTCATCCGAAAGACCGGCACCCACGTCCCAATATGACAGTCATCAATGATGGACCATATTCTGTCCTTAATGCCAAATCTGTCTATTGACACACACACACACACACACACACACACACACACACACACACACACACACACACACACATCAACCGACACAGTTCCATCGTAGAGATCGATCTAGAAACTTGTTCCTAAATGAAAAAAAAAACAAGATAACTTACAGTAATCAATCTCGTAATTCCTATAGAAAATACAAATCAGAGAGATGGGTAAACACGGACCCCTGGACATACCAGAGGTGGGATCAGGTGCCTAGGAGGTGTAAGCATTCCCTGTCGACCAGTCAAACTCGCCGTGAGCCCTATATTGCGATAATATAACACGTGCTTTGTTGGTTGACACTCGCGTTTCTTTTGAATGAAAGTTATATTTTTATTGGTTCCAAGGTCGAACCCTGTAACCAATGGAAACTTGGCCATAGTTTTAGTGGCGTAATCTGTCAAGGATTTGTAGGGAGCGGAGTAAACCGAAAACCCTTGGTTAGCGAAGATGAGGTTGTAGTGGCAAACTAAATCGTTATAACGACCATAGAATTTACGAAACGCTAATTTTAATCGAAACTGTTGACACCGCTGTAAAATAAATTTATCAGTAGCCAGCCTCGATTTAAAACTGATCATATGCAGAACAAGCTCTTGCGTATCGAATCAGTAACTGTTGAGAGAAAAATTAACCTTTATGCGGACCGTAGAATTCATTCCTTAAGTAGTGTTAATTTTAATTAAAATGTTGCTTTTCAAGTACAACCGACAAGGGACGTAAAACGAAAGAATGCATACACTATTGATGGTTCAAATACACCGCAACATGATTGGAGTGAAGCTATAAATATTGGTACAATGCAGTTATTTCATGATATTTGTCCAACATTCAATGTTTTCGATACTTACGGAAGGTCGGTGGTCTCTTCCCAGGTACATTTGTATCTGGGTTCTCTCCTCCACCAACAAAAACTGGACGCCACCAGATAACTGAAAAATTGTTCAGTGTGGCGGAAAGCAATAAATAATCAATCAATCAATCAATGTTTTCGTAACGTAAATTTATGGACCATATCGCAGTGTGACGTCATGGGATTTCCCATCCTCTACCGTTATCAGTGGTATGCGTTGCTATGGTTATGGATGACGTCATTGAGCCATGAGGAGCCTATAGTAAATATTTGGGCCAGAAAGGTACTTTTACACTACTCCCGTCCGTGAAGCAAGGCTCTAAAGGCAACATATGTATGTGAAAGGCAAAAAGTCAAAATCGGCAAAAGAAAAAAATATGATCTAGTCCAGTCAAATTAGCCCAAAAAAGGGTCAAACTTGCAACTAATTGCAAAAGAATTGTTTTCAATGATTTTGACCTCGCTAATATGTGTACTAAAACATATAAAAAATCTAATGTTTCAGTTGAAGTGGAAATACCATTTTGGGGGGGTCAAAAACAGAGAAAAGAGAAAAAACGACAAAAACTGGAAATTAGCTTTCCATCATTACCTATCAAATAAGAATGCAGTTTCTTGATTGGCATTTATAAATTTTTGTAAGAAATAGAAATTTCCATGTAATAATTTCACCTTTAAGAGGCTTTTTTGGAAAAGGGGGGGGGGGGTAATTTCAGTGAACAGACCATGGAAATCAGTTTGTTTCTTCTTCTTCCTCCGTGTTCCTTGTTGAATTGGAACAACTTGTTCCTCTACAATGGCCACATCCAATAGTACATTCTAGGCCATGTTTTCGGCACGTACACCTCTTTGTGTCACAATTTATCTTGCAATTACAGTGGATAATATTCAGAAGACGATTGGGAGCAGGCGGCAAAGTGTTTTTAAGCGGCATGCATTTGCTATCATCAGTGACTGTCCATCCCCAATCAAGTGGGTTCAGATCAGTGCCATCTAGTTTTATCCACTGCTGACACTGATAGTATGACCTTCTAGAATGCAGAGCCGCAGAATCAGGTGTTGGCGGGAGACTCTGTACCTGAACGCACTTATTGTTAGTGATAGCCTTATTTGTGTATAAGCGCAGTCTCAGAAGATCCAGTCCTTCGCACAATACTCCCCCATATAGGCTAGCAATAATCTGTTCGCCGCTCGTTACAACAGTTTCCAGATGGTTTCCAGGCTTTAAGAATTCCTCTATTGCCATTGTAACATTGTTTGTTTTCGAAAGCTTCTTTAAAGCAAGACCTTTTCCTATCCCAAATAGGCGGGAGGTTGTATCGCATCCCGTGATTGCGTGTACTACTGGCAGAATTTTGCACTTGTGCATACCAAGCATCCGCTTTGTTTTTTGTATGTCCCAGTGCCTGCACTTATTAGAAAGTTCAGATCGGAAGTAAATGTTGTATCCATCCAGTGATGCATGGTAGCAGAGGAGAACAAGAAGATCAGTGTCTTCGCCAATGACAACGACTTGTGTTGACTGAGCACATGCTACAGCTGTTGAAATGATGAGACAATCTGCATCTTCCTCTGCAAGGATGACCGTGCATTCATTTTCCCGAAGTCTTTGGGCAAGAAGACTTATGAAACGAGACTTGTTGTTGTTATTTGTGAGAAAAATTTCTTTTTTAGATTTGAAGGTCATATCTGAAGTAAATGTTACATCAGGGGAGATGGTGCCCTTTGAACGTCGAAGATGAGTCACGTCTTTGGTCGAGGGTTCACTGGAATATCCATCAAATACAATAGTTGGTCTCGAGTATCTTCTAATAATATACTCAACATACAACTGACATATAGCATTGAATGACATGCCTTTTGTCCATGGGATACGCTGTAGCAAAGAACCGCCATCCAAAACAAAATGTACATCAAGCAATTCCTTCTCTGATACAGCACAATCGCCCATACTCCAAATTGCATCTGAAATTTGAGCCTTACTTGCTGCTCTTGGAAGTCCTGAGGGTTCAAAGATCGATGATGGATGCGTTGATAATTCATATTTGAAGATATTTGCAATATCTTCAACAGATTCTCTAGATGAAATTGCCGTTAGTCTTTGAAAAAGCACTTGGGGATCAACCTCAACTCTGCCTTCCTCAACCGTGATAGATGTTTTAGATGACATAGTTAACACCTGCATTGATTTTTTGAAGGAAAAATCAAAAATATTCTGACCAACCATAGAGTCAATGATCTTTTGTCCAAATGCTAATGTATTATGAGCGTTGATATTATTGACTGCATTCAGACCGGTGTCAATATTTCGAAGAGGGATGCTCTCAGTAAAAGGGTCACGGTCTCGTAGGTATGATATAACTTTAATTATATCTTGTTTGTCCCTTTCTTGGCGAGAGGTTGAAGATTCCTTGTGCTGCTCACTTGTGTGGTAGCCAACATCTGTCAGATTCTGCATTGCCTCATTTACTGCTGCACAAGAAGGCATAGACAAAAGCCACTGCGACCGCTGTACCTCTGTCATTCCTCGACCTCTCGTTAAACCACCTGATGTTTTCACACTTCTCATTAATGCCTGCTCAATGACAAGATCACACGACAGACCCGCCCAATACCTCTCACTTCTTCTCAGTACATGATAACCTTCCATGAACTTGCTGTGTACATCGGGATGAGCTTTTTGAAGATTGATCATTGACATGACATAGATATATGCTGAGTTTGCATACATATTATGCCCAGCTGCAGCAAAATAGGGAAGCATTGCGTGTAGAGTTTGTATATGGAGTAACCAATTGCCTGTTCTTTCAGCTGTGATAAAAGCTTTTAAGAGACTTATCATTTCTAAGTACTGAAGCCAAAGGGCTGCTGTTCTGAAGCACTTGAGAGAGGATTTTGTGTCCGCAAGTTTACCCAGTACTTGTGTAATGGTAGAATTATTGCACACGTCTTGTGCAGTAGCATCTCCCTCTAGCAACTGGTCATACAAGGCAGCAGCTTTCTTCAGCAGATGATCTTCTTCCAGTTGGGCTGTGGAAACGTCTGCAGATTGAGTAAGGACGTGATCAGGGGCCTCTGTGTCAATGGGTGTTACAAGATAACCTGAAGATATATTTTGGGCCACATCATTATCAGGCAATTCGGCACCAAAGGTTTTAGCCACGAGCAAGGCATGAAGGGCTGTATCAACTAGAAAATGGGCACGGGTTGCTCGAGCTACTGCTTTTCCACTAAGAATATAGCCAACTGCATTTGACGCATATACAGTCTCTAAAACTTCCTGCAATCCCGATTCTCTCATAATGCGCCCGATACATCCTAAAAAGCTCATTTGTGTGTGAAACCCACCTAACCTGAGTATAATGGAGCTTAAGTCTTCACACTGTGACTCATGAGTGACAATTGTAACTGCTTTCATGTAGAGAGGCTGGTCAAATGTCAGAAATGGAGTTGTACCATATTTTCTAGCTTGGCGAGACACAAACTTCAGTGTAGAGTAGATACATGACATATCGCTTGCGTCCATATCTATCATCGGCAGAAAGGTGATGGTGGACTTCCCAGGGTAATCTCCATTTTGAGTACACTGCATCAGTCCTGACCAACTTGGAGTTGGAGATCGAAGAGGCCATACAGCCTTTGAAAGAAGATCTAAACTCAAAGATGGATCTGGTACTTTCTGTTCTTTATTAATTTTGGTGAATTTCATCTGCAGTGACGATTTAGGTGGTTGCTTGTAGAAATGTATATTAATTTTCCAAGCAGTGACCAGGTCAGCCGGTGAAACGTTCAGTTTAGGGACCGGTTTGCTAACCTTTTTACCAGGTGTAGAGCCTACAATAATGCCCATGCCATGGAATGTACCATACCCATCAAGTGTGCGCACATTGTGATCCACGTTGTCAACAACGAATTGCAGAAATTGTCCATTTTCATAGCTTGGAATATCTGTTCCTTGTGAAATGGCTGCACTTGTTTCAAAACGTTGTATCTCCGAATATGAGGAACAAAATCCTAAGGAATTCAACGTATCAATAAGAAATTTTGATGAAAAATGGTGATGAAGCTG
Organism: Ostrea denselamellosa; assembly: GCA_024699665.1. Lineage (NCBI taxonomy): Eukaryota > Metazoa > Mollusca > Bivalvia > Ostreida > Ostreidae > Ostrea > Ostrea denselamellosa. Next base: position 5,677,448 of record JAMZEH010000071.1, read on the forward strand.
CACTCCTAAACCTATTTGTAGTGGTGCAATATGCATACGTGGCTTAGCCATCTGCATAATTGTCTGTCCAATCGATGCAATTTTCAAGTCAGGGTCCTTTTCTCGGACGAGAATTTTCAAAAAAGTTTGAAGACTTTCAGGAACGTACTGAAGATTCTTTTCAAGTGATTCAATATCTGACGACAAAAGGTACAGATCAGAAGCTAGATGAAGGAACAGGATATCAGATTTTATCAACTTAGCAGCAGTTGTAATGATGTTGAGCTTCTCCAATGTCTGGTCCACTGTTTTAGGCCGATTGTAGAAGCTCTGAAGAATTGATCTTGCCGTTTTTCGTACCGTTATTACAGTTGATTTTCCTTGTTCTTCTGTCATGATGACTTCATCCCCCAAACGCTCATACAATTTCTTTTTCAAGTAAACAGGCGAGTATGCATCATCACCACAGTGGTCCTTCATTTTAGCAACAAGATCTAACAGTTGATGTTGTTTGTCATCATTCTCCTGCAGATAATTCACCACTTTAAGAAATGCGTCAGTAATATCACTGTCAACAGGTCTGCCTCTCTTGGCTTCCGTATTAGGTATGTGTTTGCCTGTGCGAAAATTTACGTTACAAGTTTGATGATAGATGGCATCAGCAGCATGCAAATCATTTACAGCTTTTAGTCTACCATAAATTTGGTTTGCCCAAGCGTCTTGTCTTGTAGAACAGACGGATTTTATACAAGCCTGAAAATCATGAGTTCGCACAGGAAAAACATCATGCCCTCTTTTACTTTGATTAAGTTTGGCAGTTTGTCCACAAAAGAGGCAGTGGTCACGGAATGAAAAGGTCTGTTTTGATCTAAGAATTGGTGTACTATCAGCAGGAGGAATTGGCTTGCTTTGTTCTTTTTCCCTCAGATATTTGCTAATTTCAATCGCATTTGTAAATAGACGCCTACATTCGGTGTGCACATATTGCCCAGGATGGGTGCGAAGATTGCTACCCCTTTTCTCAGCAGCAGTATTGATACCTGTGCTACCCTTCCCACGAAGACAAACTAGACCATTCTTGTCCCCCGATTCACAAATTACACAGTCTTGTAATCTTTCCATATTCAACACAAGGTTAGAACAGATATAATTAAAATGGAAGAAATTTTCTACTAACACAACATAAAAGGTTAAATTAAATTGGTATCGTATTAGTTTTGCATATTACAGAAACCGCATTCAAGTTGCAACTAATAGCGTCACTTCAGGAGAAAGATTTACTCCGTCGGATGGGACGTTAAAAGGCGCGCGTGTACCCCAATCAATATCGAGAAAGATGGCTTTGTAACGCGAATGGGTGTCCTTACATAGAAAATAGAAATAAGCAGTGCAGTATAGATAAAAGGCTTTTCACTTTCTTACTTATTAATTTTACCTTGAAGAAATGATGCTCTGCGACTATTTAGTTTTAAAAAATGTTATTTTCCGTTACATTACGGCACCTTTCCCAAATTTTGAATGAACCCAGTAGGCCTATACGTCTACATTACGACACGTGTAACCTGGGTTTTTTTTCTAAACTTTTGAGAAGCTTTAGAACGTCTCGTTTGTAAATAAATTTATAGTATTACACCTAGGCTATATTGATTCAAGCGCTTACACGCTTGTATGAACATATGTCATAAAATTCGAGGAAAGACTTTGATCAATGTCTACGTAATGATAATGTATGCGTCACGATTTCGGTGAAAGCACGCTATGATAGCGCGGCGGTGACATAAAACAAAGGGAGCTATCAGCAAATTTGATGCATCAAAATATATTATTTCTGCACATTAGATAAAATTAGATTTTTTTTATGTTGTTTTACTGATACTAAGGAATACTTTGCAAAAAAAATATTTCTTTTGCAATTAGTTGCATGCGAAATCGTAAATTGACTGGATTAATCTCTACATACGTTAACTGCAAACTTTTGAGCCGTATGGACGCCGCCATTTTCTTTGTTCATTAATTGCTACAACAGTTGAAGTTTAAATCTGACTGTCACTTTCATTCATTCATTTATTCAAATCTCATCACCATTTTACATTGGTATACAGAGATTATAAATATATTTGTTACATATAGTGTAATGAAAATATACATGCGCAATGGAAATCTAAAGTGGTGTTTAAAATTGTGAAATATGGGGATTCTATGCTGGGGAGCAAATTTCATTAATTTTCCTTATAAAAGAACATAATTTTCTTAAAAAACAGTGTTTTTTATTAGACACAATTTGTGTAAAGCTGATGATATTTGTATTCTGCATTTGAGTTACTTTCAAACATCTCTTTCTTCTTTCAATAGATTGTTCTTACATTTTAGCATATAATGAAATTCATCTCCAATTTCTTTTAAATCACAGTAATTACATATTCTTTTATTTCTTTGTATATTCATCCACCGTCCACTTTCTATTGGTAAATGGTGATTACATGTCCGAAATCTACATCAAGTGTATGCATCCTTTTTTGATAAGATTTTAAAGTAGTTTTCAAATAATAATTCATTTTTGTATATTCTGTAATTTAAAGCTTTTGGCGACGTTTGTAGAGTAGCTTGCCAACTTTGCTTAAATTGGTCAGTCAGTGTTAGCTTAACTTTTGCTTTTAACCATTTAATATTATCAATGCGCTGATTAGCCCAAACATTAGAAATTCCACAATGATTCATGATACTCTTTATATTTTCAAACCATTCTATTTTCCCACCCGTTTCTTGATTTACAATAAATCCTAATCTATAAACTAATTGAGCAATTTCTGTTTCTTTTCCAGACAGTAACTTTGACCAGTAAGAGATCATGCGGATTTTTATTCGAATTTCCATAGGATATCGACCAAGTTCCCCATATATCATGAAATCTGGAGTTGATGGATTGCTTTAAATGTAGTAGAAGTTTACAAAATTTGAGATGAACCCGTTCTATTATTGCAATATTTGAGAATCCCCATATTTTACATCCAAATAATAATATAGGTTGAACAATCTTGTCAAATAAATCAAGTTGACACCTTATTGATAGATTATGCAATCTTCCCTTTTTTTAAAACTTCATACAATGCTTTTGTTGCTTTATCAGCTAGTTTCAAATACAAGACTCTGACGTGTAGTTTGTAATTAAAACACTCAATTTGTTCAAAATTAATGATATAATTATTTTTGTAACAATTTTTAGCAAATTATTAAATAATGAAAGAAACAAAAACCAATAATAATACCAAGTAGATGAACGAGTTCACAATTTTTAGCAACTCATTAAATAATGAAACACACACACACACACACACACACACATTTTATGGAATGAACTTCCTGAAAATTTTAGATCTGAATCAAATTTCTCACATTTTAAAAGCCTTATATCAACCTGGAATGGAAAGGCATGTAAATGTACAGCATGTTCAATTTAACTGTGTGTATTCTGTTTCATTTCTGTTTAGTTTTATGTTATGCATGATGCTCTAGTTTAATTTCTGTATTAGTGCCATTAGTTTACCATATTTTTGAGTCTGCTGCTGTATCTAAATTCTTTATTTGTGCTATTCCTTTACCATACTTGTGGTGCTTTAAATTATCTTGATGCCATACTAGTGCTTGCTTGTGCCAATTTAAGTATATATGACAGTATGTGTTACATGTATTTACTTTGTGATAGGCTACTAATATTTATTGCTTTGTTTTTTGCTATATTATTTCAAATGTCTGCATGCTTCGTGTCGTCTATTGTCTTGTCATTTTGCTTGTATGTTTATTGTTAGTGATGTCGGTCAAAAGCTCCCTGGAGCTTGTGTTGTACTGTTTGCATATACATACCGACTTTAAATAAATCTTATCTATCTTTAAATAAATCTTATCTACACACACACACAGCAAACAAGGATAAGACTTAGTAGATCAACGAGTACACAATTTTTAGCAAATCATTAAATAATGAAAAAAAAAATATAAATAAAAAAAAAAAAAAAAAAAAAAAAAAATAATAAGACTAAGTAGATGAACGAGGTCATGAGTTTCAATTTTGATATTATATACGCTTACTTTTGTACCAATTAATTTGTTAATTTTTTTTTAATTCTCGGCTCTTTTAAATTGCAAATGGGATATATTAATTTGTTGTGTTTATAAGTCTATAATTGTTTGGCTTGAAAAAAAAAATCAAAGCGCGAAGCATGTGTCTAAATTTCACAGCCCTTCACGGGCAATGGTGATGTTTTCATATGAGTGGGCCTTTTGAGTGGGACGACGATAAATAATATACAATCAATCAATCGAAGCTATCACATGGGACAGGCCAATGACCATTTCATGCTTCGCATGGACTAACGGTCACGCCGTATGCATATTAATAGTTACAATACTTTATTTAGCGAAAGTGACTCGAGTAGTGCATTACACTGCGATAATAGTGATACTGTTGTGAATATATATAATGCGAATTAATAATAATTAAATCGTTTATATATCATATCATATATATATATATATATATATATATATATATATATATATATATATATATATATATATAGTTTCATGTCTTACAAAATACTCTAGGGCTCATAACAATAAGGTATGGTATGAATGTACATTACAAAGTCAAAATATAAAAATTCGCATATTAAACAGATCTAAACATAGATTGAAACCAATGGGAGACAAAAGGCAATTATTTGGAAATTACAGAGCATTACAGATCAACGAACGAAAACTTTAACAAGATTCAGAAATTCACAATAAAAGTGGCCATTGAGAAAAATCTTCTACTGTACAAAAAGCTTTAAAGTCAGAGAAGGCAATTAAAAACCAAAATTTAAAATGTCTTGGAAGGTTAGTCCACAAACTGGCTGAAAGTTGTTTTATCGGCATTTTACAGAATACAGTGTCCGATTTACAATAGAAAGGAAGATTTGCAAAAGGAAAAAATCGCTAAATTTTAGATGCATGTGAAGTATGTTTACACACCAATTAACTTTGTCACAATACAAACCGAGCAATAAGCATAAACAGCCAGCGTTGGTAGAAACGTACTAGCAAATCCCCACCCCCTACTCATCGGAGAGAACGTGTAGCCATAATGATACACAATTCTAGCTGTCAGAAAGATCCCGGAGAGAATGGGAATTGCCTTCATTGAGTCTCCCTCTAAAAACAGGGTCAAAGTTAACATTCCCATCAAATGTAAGAAGAATTGTTCCGTTGTATTCCGAAGAATCCGGTTTGGGACGTCCACGAGATTTTCTCCTCCACCATACACCGGATCAATGGCGTCCGTATTACCTCGGACATTACCAACCGCCACGATCCCCATAATGATGGAGAACGAGGAGACAAAGAGACAACAGATCGTGAAAGCGAGTCTCTCCGTCAATTCTGTGACGTTGGCGGTGTTGATTGGAAGGAGCCAGTAGCCGAGGGTAAACACGGTACCACTAACAGACATTGAAATGACGATTTGCTTGTTCACCTGTGTTCTCTTCTCTTGGTGCGTTCTCTTATCTTTATGCTTTTCCGACATGTTTTCCACTAAAGGCTATAATTAAGAATATTTCAATAATTAGTCTTTGTAACTATTGAAACAACGGCGAATAAGCCAATTCTTTCGTATTACAAAATAATTTTAACAATAAACGTACAAACCTCCGGCATAATCACAGAATCAGTCACGCTTTCATATATCTTACCTTGTTTAGCAGTGTCAGAATAATTCATGTACATATATGTATGGCCCCCGGTTTTTGCTATAAAACATGAAAATTGTTGATCTCAAATATTAATACACAATGTAAGCACGGGGTGAAATTTGTTTCGTTTACAGTAAAATTATGCATTCTCTCTCTCTCTCTCTCTCTCTCTCTCTCTCTCTCTCTCTCTCTCTCTCTCTCTCTCATCCAGAAATAAGTATAGAAAATCTACAGGAGTAGTAGTATAATAAAAATATCACAAAGCCGATTGAGTATATACTCGACTAGTTTCTTCAGATCATCAGGATTATATTACTAGTCGAGTATATACTCAATCGGATTTGTGATATATATATATATATAATCTACACAATCTACACAAGCAGTAGTATAATAAAAATATCACAATGCCGATTGAGTATATACTCGACTACTTTATTAATTCTTCAGGAGCATGTATTCATCCATTCGTGTGGTGTATATCACTTGTGTGATATGCCATAGCTTTATCAAACGACCGTTGAGTAAAGCACTTCCGGTCAGAACTACTTTTGATTTGTTTGTTTGTTTGTTTTTTATTTATAGTCGCCTGAGCAATTTTTCAGCTATCCGGCGACTGTCACTATTACCGGTGACGGGGCTGCAAATTTAGACCTATGCTTAGCACTAATGGCTTTTAGCAGTGAGGGTTCTTTTACGTGCCACACCTGCTGCGACACGGGACCTCCGTTTATAAGGTCCCATCCGAAAGACCCGTGACTCTCACTTCGTAATGCCGAGCTCTTGGCGAAGGAGCAATCACTACCTATTTTAACGTCTTAGGTTTGACGCGGCCGGCCCGAGCGGGGCTCGAACTCACGACCTTCCGTTCACGAGGCGAGAGCTCTACCACTGAGGCACCGTGATCGGTAAACTACTTTTGAGATCATCCTCGCTTCCCTATTTATTAATATACTATATGATAAACAAAATAAAAATAATAAAAAAAACAACAACAAAACCCCCCCCCCAAAAAACAACAACAACAAACAAACAAACAAACAACCCCCCCCCCCAAAAAAAAAACCCACATGAAATTGTTTTATTTCTTCAAAAATATTCATCGAATTAAAGTATATACAATAACTAGAGCCATTCTAGACGTAAGAAATATGAACGTGCAGTATACCAGGCCAGATCATGTTGTTGTCTTGGGAAGTCCTATCCCCCCCCCCCCTCCAATATCCAAGAAAACACGTGGAATTTGACTTTTGAAAACATTGTAACTCCAGTAACAAACACTTTCTTCACTAAACTCACTGTTTTATCCAAAATAAAGTAATATCAGTCCACTATCATTGACCGTTGATTTTAAAATGTCGCAACCAAAACTTTTTCCAAGTACGTCAAAATACTCCGTAAAGAAATATAGTAGGTTAATAATAATTTTTAAAAAATGGAATAATTAAGTAATATGTTTAATTAATTAAATACCTTCCAAGAAATTCATTGATAGGCATAAATAAAAATCTATGTAAGTGTATAATATTTATCGCACTATATTTTTTACTTGCGTAGGAATACGAACAAGCACGACTGTCACTAATGGCGCATCGGGAATTATCTAAATCAGCTGTTTTGTTGCATAGGGAATCATCTCAAAACTAAAGTGATAGAAAGAACGAATGAGATAAATAGACCATCTATAATTGCGTAATTTGATATTTGCTCCAACTCATTGAAATGGTGACATAGATATTCGACTTGATCCTTTTAAGTGTTAAAGACTGTTGTGTACATAAGAGGTGATTTTTCCGTTATCCGAAAAGTACAATATTCACGGAACCCAGAGAGGGAGGTAAATAGTAGCTATAGGATTGTGTTGACGGAGAAACTGTCAACTGCTTTTTTTTTTTTTTCTTTTTTTTTTGGTTTTTTTTTTGTTTTTTGTTTCTTTTTTTTTTTTTTCTTTTTTTTTTTTTTTTTTTTCTTTTTTTTTATGTATTTTTATGTATTCTGTATAATTTTGATTTGCATTTTAGTACAGTGTAAAGCGCTTTAGAGTACATTTAGATAAGGCGCTATATCAGTGCATTGTTATTATATAATTAACTGTTTTATGATATGATTAATTTAAAACAACCAAACTGGCAATTAGAACCTACGAAACGACAGACTATCCATATTTGTGTACAGTTAGACTGCATCACCTAGTGGTGAAAAAGCGAATATTGCTCTATTATATGACAAAATAATTTATAGCATCGAAACCGGCTACAAAAACTTGTAAAACCTGATTGTTCATCATTAGATGAAAAGGTGAAAATACAAGGAACAGTGATTAGCCGCAATCCCATAACTCCTGTAAGGAATACAAAATAAAGAGTTGGGAAAACAGGGATCCCTGGACATACCAGAGGTGGGGTCAGTAGTCTGTCTCGATTTTAAACTGATCATACGCAGAACAATCTCTTACGTATCCAATCAGTTGAGAGACGTGAACACCATTTGCAGATAATATTAGAATATTGCTCCATGAATATGGGAAGTTGACGATAGAGAAGCTGACATCGTAAATATCTGAAAGTCCTTCCTTGAACAGTTCGTAAAATATTTAATGAGTTACGTTTTCTTAAACGTAAGTCGAATTCGAAGGTCATAGTATGAAATGAAGGGTCTTGTCATTGTAAATCTATATAAAGAATATGAAATATCGATCTTAAATAGTTCATGGCAAATTGTAATGAATAGGTTACTTGTTTATAAGCAAGTCCAACTCCAAGGTCAAGGTCACAAGGCCAAACTTGACGGAATAATGACGTCTTGCCATTAAGATTCTATATATAAAATGTGAAAGTCTTATCTTAAATATATCAGGAGATATTGAATAGGTCAGGGTTTTTTTTTCAGAAGGTCATACTCCAAGGCCAAAAGATTAAACGTCATGGTGTCATAAGGTCCAGCTATAAAGAATCTATATGCAGAATATGAAAGTCCTTCCTAAAATAGTTCTGGACGTATTTAATACGTTACATTTTCTTAAACGTAGATCAAACTCCGAGTTCAAAGTCACAAGGTCATAGGTCATGATATGAAATGTCTTGCCATAGAATATATATATATATATATATATATATATATATATATATATATATACATTTTAATAGTTCAGGACACATTGAATGAGCCAGATTTTTAAGAAAGTGCATCAAACGTCCAGGTTAAGGTCACCAGATGGCGAGAAATGCGATTTGTAACATAGATATAACGATACAACGTTATGAGATGGGACATTTTCATCATACATAAAGACATAAACGCAGTCATGGGCATCGTTCATATACATGTGAAAGAGCAAATATACACGATGTCACACTTGATTCACTTTTACGAGGGCGAATCAACAAGTAACCAGCCTAACTTATTTCCGGTTGAAATCCCCCTCTTCTTTTTCAATGTAATTGCCTATTAGTGTGATACACTTAGACCAACGGTGTTCAAGTGCCATCAGCCCAGAACTGAAAAGTCAGAATCCTTTCCATTGACCCACACCTAAACTGTTGTCACGACTTCTTCGTCAGACCGGAAATGACGTCCAAGGATATCCCCTTTACTACTTTGGGAATAGGAAGAAGTCGCTAGGAGCTAGGCCAGGCGAATAAGCAGGGTATGGTATTAATTCATACCCGTTTCTCTCTACATCATCCATTGCAACTTTGCAGTTGTGGACTCTTGCGTAGTTCTGTTGCAGCAAAACACCTTTAGAGATTTTACCTCGGCGTTTTTCACGGATGGTGGTTCTCAGCTGGTCTAGCAAGTTTGCATAGTGCACTACAGTTATTGTACTACTCTTGGGTAAATCGTCCAACATAATAACGCCTTTTGCGTCCCACAATACTGTGGCCATCACCTTGCCAGTAGATACATGCGTCTTGAACTTCTTTGGCCTCGGGGATCCTGGTCCTACCAGCTGACGACTCTGAGCTTTATTCTCTGGCTCAATAATGAACTCAAGTCTCATGTACAGTCGCCAGAAACAAAAGACATTCGTCTTTTGACTAATACACTTCAACAGGACACTGCATACTGATACTCTGGTTGCCATTTGCTCATCGCTAAGGGATTTGGGGACCCAACGGGCTATTAGTTTCCACATACCTAAACGATCATGTAAGATTGTTGAAACGCTGCCATATGAAATGCCTAATGTCTGCGCTATATCGTCCACCTGAATTCGCCTATCAGAGTACATCAGATCCCGAACTTCGTTACACATTTCTTCGTCGGTGGCAACCCGTGGGCGTCCAGACCTGGCTTCATCTTCTAAAGACGTCCTACGGTATCTGAATTCCCCTACCCAGAATTTAACATGAGATTAAGATGGTGCAGAAGACCCATAAATATCGGCTGACTCGTCGTGTATTTCCTTGACTGTTTTAACTTTTAAATACAAGTACCGAATCATACACGGTACTCAACGTTAAATGGAAAGTATGTCTTTGCATCACTAGCCATGTTTGACATTCAATATCTTATTAAAGAATGACTCGATACGCGTGCAATTTGTACCCAGGTATAAAATATGTATTGAAACAAGGCATAAAAATAGTGACCATCTTGGTCAATCGGAAATGGGATAGACTGGTCACGTATTGACTCGCTCTCGTACCTTACGTCAATAGACAAGTTGGTTCACATCGTATTCGCACAAATCTTTACTCTGTTCCATTGAGTTTTGAGTACGTTATTTGAAGAAACCAAAGGTAGTATATACTAGACTGAATATACTTGGGTTCTTCAACCCAGAATACAGACTGAATTCTATGATTATGGATGTTGCCCAACACAGGCTCTTTAAACTACCACGAGTTATGGATGATATTCCCCCCGAATCATACCACCAGTTCCTTAAACTCGAATTTACTAACTACGTAATAGATGCCATCAACATGAGCAATATTCTTCGTCATAAAATACTTCAGTCTTGTATTCCAGCATATTTCAAGTTCAGTCTACACGTTGTATTTCCTACAAATATACTTCCACTATACATACATCCAAACATTTCAATTACAAACTTTTAACTATAGTCCAGCTGGACATATCATTACTTGTGATGTTAATGTAGTTGAAATGAGGTCCCAAATGCAGATAACCTCGGTTTTCAATTGGCGACAGAACTTCATCTCTATTATGATCTTTGTCGAAGATTATGCCAGACGATGAGCTAAATATGAAAACGAACTTGATATCTTGTCAGAGGAATAAAAAGTATTACAGGAATATTAAATCAATGTTATACACATCAAAACAAAAGTGCGTACCATCTAACCTTTTGTGTTCAGTAAACCAGAAATAATAAAAAGAATTGGATAGGTTACATGAGGAATATGTTTTGATTGCGACTTACAAAGCTTGTATAAATATTGTCTTTGTAAGGCTTATCATTACAACTGTATTTCTGACGAACTGGGCCTTAATTCCACAGTTGGTAATCTTACTGTACCTAAACTTCACAAAAACCCTTACTTACAAAGAGACATTGCTCGATCTAGTAAATGAGTAAATGTTCTACCAAACCTCTATCTTTGCGTCTCACGAAAATATTAGCAGCTTTAAGGGAGAATCGTCAAAGGTATTGTGCCACAACAGAAGTTTTGTAAATCAAATGTGGATTCTACAGATCGTTTAGTAAATCTGAAATCATCAGTCCGTCTATACTGACCATGAATGGATCATGAACTGGTCTGAAGCGTAATAATCACATTTCTCTCGCATTTAAAGTTACGGAACGGTAATACAGTAACAACAACAGAGCACCACGTTTGAGCTGTTCATGCTCAACCTGAACGGGTTTGGATTGGAGGCAAATTGCTAGCACGATTTACAGAATTTGCTTCAGATAAATTCAAATCTGTTCATATTGACCATGAACAGCTCAAAAGTAGTGTTCACTTCTTAAGTGGACACATCACATTCACACTATCTCCTAGTGCGTACATTATATACGTTGTCGTTGTATCCATATAGAAATGCAGTGGCCAGAATCCTGATCCGGTGATCGTCTCGTTGTCTACGAAAAAGGGTACTTAAAAGTTGGATTGTTGGTATAATGGTAATTTTTTTTTCTCTCCAGAATTTTGTCCCTTACCGTGGACAAGATGGAATGATCTGGGGAATTAAATTGTTTATAGAGACGTTGATTACCCCCAATATTTATTTTAAATCTGTGTTCCGATATTCTTTTATTGAGTGACCCCTTAGATTTCCCCACATAAATTAACCCACAGTGACCCCTTAGTTTCCCCCACATAAATTAATCCACAGATTTTACACTATTTGTGTAGACAACGGTAGAATATTTACAGGTCAAATTTTCAAAAGTTTTGGTACAGATAGATTTCTTATGAGAAGATCTTTCATTTCATGCTATAAACTATGACCTTGGTCTTGCCCAGAGCAACAAGGATATCTGTCATACTGGTGTTGAGGCATCTCTGTGTTATGTGAATTCAGTTTTCGTTATGTTGTGATCCTCTGTGGTTAAGTTGGAGCCACAATATGGGGTCAATATTTTTCTTGGGGAATAAAGATTGATAAAAAAAAAAATCCTTTAAAAAAATCACAACATCTTAACAAAGGCAGTGTCAAAGTGACTCATGTGAGCAATATGGCCCATTGTCCTCTTGCTTGACGTTAAGGAGCCAGACATTTCGAGACCATGGTGTCATCTACAAAATTCATACATGACACCATTAGCTGAGGTGTCACCAAGTAGCGAGATAATTCCTATGGTCTCATCTACAGACATCTTTCATGAGACCACTCAGTCTTTGTTGATGATCAATGATGTTCAGGAGTCACCAGGCATGAGGCCATCGATATTTTATTCAATGTTAACTTATCACAGAACAGTCATACACCTCTCACGGTCTCACCTAAAATAAAAATCCGCATGTGTGATATTAAAGAGGCATAGGAAATTAGCAGCCTGTGTGTAGAGAAAAAATATTATTCATCAAATATCCAGTTTTAATGAACTTTTGACCTTTAAAAATCGTTCGAAAGTCTTAAATTCAACGCATACTCAATATAAATACATAATTTTCTGTTACCATAAAGATAAACCAATACAGCTATTATGTATTCAAGTATATGGGGTTGAGAGAGCGCAAATCTTCAAATAAATCAATTTATGTACCAGGTTTGATATTAAAGATTATAAAAGCCAACCTTTGTTGATATATCTAACAGTAAGTATTACACCAAAATATTCTGGTAGAATTGTATGAATTTAATATGCGTAATATATTGGTTGAATGAGATGGTGTTATAACGGCACTGATATGTGAAAAGTTCAGTTTAACAATTAATTTGGTAACGCTTCAGTAAGGATTTTTATTCTTAACGCTTCACTTCGGATTTTTGTTTTGCAGAACGGAGCCACATTGTTGAGGATCTCATATTTAAAATCACAATTCGGAAGAAAAGAAATCTCTCTACCTTACATGCGTGTGTGGAAATTTCCTCATTTACATTGCATCCGAGAGGAAAATATTTTGGATGTTTTATTATTAAAATATTCATTTCTAAAACAATATTGATTTAATATTATTTTAATGAAAACTAGTGATAGCCATAGGCCACGTCTTGTTTCGTTCCGTTCTGCAAATTATCCACACAGGTAATGACATTTTGCGCAATGGAACGGAACCATTCGTTTTCTTTTGACCCCCCCCCCCCCCCCAAAAAAAAATTAACAATGATAATAAAAACTTGCAAACTTTGCTTAAATTACCAGGAATACGTTTTACTCAGATCATGAAGAATTATGAATATCTTGAGTAAAAAATTATTCTTTATCTAAAATCAATTTCCCCAATGTATCATTAATGAATTTGGAGAGCACCGATTTTACCAGTGCATGAAAATCCAAAGTCACGGTCACAGGAAGCTACTTTGGAGGTCAGTTGTACGAAAAGGCTGTGCACTGGGGAAAATTCTCACGTGACAAGTTTGATTAATAATCTTTCTGCTGAACTGACACATTTTGTAAGAAAGAAGGGATATATTCGCATGTATAAAATTTTATCCCCTATTGTGGCCCCACCCTACCTCCGGGAGCCATGATTTTAACAAACTTGAATTTTCACTATGTCAGGAACCTTAGAACTACGTAAATTTGAACTTTTCTGACCCAGTGATTCTTGAGAAGATGACTTTTGAATGTCTCCACCCTATTTTTGCAACGCCCTGCTCCAAGGGGAGATAATAACAAAATAGTAAAATTACACCAGCAAATTTTAAAAATCTTCTTTCAGAAAAGTTCCAGTAGAGGAAGTCATCCTTGGGTGAAGGGGATTCAAGTTTGTTCATATGAAGGGCTCGTCCCCTTTAAAGGTAAGATAATCACAAAAATCCAAAAACAGGGCCCTGGGGTAGGGTGGGGCCACAATACGGGATCAAAGTTTTAAATATGAAAATATAGGAAAACATCTTTAAAAATCTTCTCATGAACCACTGAGCCTGAAAAGTTCAAATTTACATGGCAGCTTTCTGACATAGTATAGATTCAAACTTGTTAAAATCATGGCCTATGGGTGGGGCCACAACAGGAAATCAAGGTTTTACAAATGAATATACAGGAAAATCTCTAAATACTGGACCAAGGTGACTCAGATGAATGATGTGACCCAAGGGCCTCTTGTTTTTTAAGTAATACTGTGTTCAGTAAGACTCATTAAAACTGGTGTATTTCACAATCGCTGTATTCCGCAGTTACGTACCCAATAACTAATTCTTGCAACCTTGATTTTTAATATGTTTTACTCTGTGATCGTAGAGACGAGCGAAGACACTTAGCATCTTGCAACATGACTTTAGACATTTAATGCGCCTATTCATTTAGCTCGGGGAAATATAACACAGTCAATGTAAACAGTGCATTGTGACGTCATACTAGCGGCAATGTTTTTTCTTTCAAACCAAGCAAATTATCAACAACAACAAAATGTTTGAAGGCACGAGAAAGCTTGTCTGGATTTTAAAAATGTTTTGTGGTACTTTTCAAACAATTTACTTATCTACACAGTTATCAGTGAAGTACACTGCAGTGAGGGTGACATTTTTCCAGAAGCATTATGGGTATCCTCATTTTTCAGCTGGTGAAGAGCAAATCATGTAACTCATATGTGTTATCATTAGAGCAAGCTCCACTCACTATCAATACCCTTGGTTAAGGGTCATGACAAAGAAACATGACAGTATACAAACATACAAGTATACAGGTATAAACATACACTAATATTGCCTGTACATGACCTTAACCAAATTTAGAAATTTATTTTAAGATAATATCACAAGCTGTCTTTGTGTCAGTTTTGACTGTCTGCAGCCTCTTAGTTCCACAGATATTTCAAGAGAAATATTTTGTCTTTTTCTCCATTGATCTACAGATTTTTTTTTTTTCGTGGATTATTCTTTTTTGTATTCCACCAGTGCTTTTAAAGTGGCTTATTTTTATGAATTATATTCTCACTGTACATGTTACCCTCAAGCCTCTATCAAGTATGGGCATAGTAGTATTATCTTTCTCTCGGTTACCTTTGAATTCATTGAGATCGTGATGCAACCTTCTGTCAAAAGCAACTTTGATGTCAAATATGTTTCCTTGTCACAGATATTTTTGTGACCTTGACCTCTGTATGAATAGTGAAAAATTGGCAGATTATTATCCCCTACTTCAGTGTAGAGGAGCCATGATGCTAGGTACATATCCTTATCAAATTTCTACTGAAAATTTAAAAGAAAAACCCCAAAAACATCATTAACTCATAATGATCCTTTTTTCTAGAAACTGTGTCGCATCTGCACTTGAATCGATCAAACTTGTATTGATTACTCATGATTTATATACAGATAAAACATTGTTGTTAACATAATTCCATCGTTTCCTCAAAGCACGACACATTGTCAAAAGTTTACTGTCAAGTAAAATCAATCTCTTAGCAAACATGGTCTGACATTTTATTATTTGCCTAGATTCTTCAATATATCCTCTTTGCATTAAACTTTGAGCAAAAAATAGTTTTGCTTTGCTGGCTAAGATGGGGTCTCCCTCTTCCTCAGCTATTTTCAACTGTTTTATCGCTATCTTCCCAGCCTCTTCTGCAAATTTTGGAATACAATCACCCAGAGACGAGTATGCACCTCCTAGTGTTGAAAACCAAGCAAACGCCTCCTCCAGTAACATCCTCCTCATCACCTGTTCCCATGTTCTATAGTTCCACGCGTAATCCACTTTTTGTTTGGTGTAAATGGGGAGAACTTCAATCACGAAATCCAATTTTAATTTTTCACCCGACGGCTTTAGTATCACTGGATGTGTTCCCACAATGTTTTCAGCTTTGTTCATGGAGGTAAGCTGAATGGCGCTATGGCTTTTGACAAATCTTACCAGCCTTCTTCTAAATTTTGGGAAAAGTTTAATTTCCCACAGGAGACAAGAAGCGAAATGGGCATCTAAATTCAAACTGGACCAAAAAAAGTTGTAATCCGATTGAATAATCTTTGTTTGGGTGTCTAGAGGTAGAGCAATGTTATTCACGTTCTCATTTTCTGATGGAATAATAAATTCTGAACGTTGTGTATTGTTCCAAGTATCGTTTGAAGAATCTTCGTGGACATAGCGCAAATCATATGATCCTTTGTCAAACGTGCAATACAAAATGTCAGTGACTTCGTCTCCTACTCTTACATACATTGCAAAACATTTCACGTTAAAAGACATATTGTAATCTTAAACAATATAACTTTTAAGACCGTTATCAACTGTTTCCATGACTAGATACACATAGGTACCGAATTTCCTTATACCTTTACATCGGGATCGATGTTTATAAAATATGTTCGTTAATTTCCGGAAGTCATCGAGTTGGCTCCGTTGTAAACATGGACGAATGCAGATGATGCGGATAAATTATTGGAAATATTTTCTCATAGTTTCCATAGCGCCACTTCCAATATAGAAAGGTACATTTGAAAGTTTATTGTAAAAACGTTAGAAATGGCGTTTTTAAAAGGAGTAGTTTTAAATTCTTTAGATTTATATCAAATTGAAGTTGCTTGATTCAATTCAGTGCTACGTCATATTATCACACTAACTGTGCTGGACAATAAAGCCAGTGTTTGTGTCGGAAATATATGTATACGTGAATTCGGAGAATTGTTGTTTGAATTCAAACAAAATTAGGTATTGCAATAGCCCAGGGGGTTTGCTCGTCATTGCTTGATAAGTTGACATTGAGATATATAATCGTGTTCCATATGATACAGCATTTACAAACCTGTTTAAATTTACTGACAGTATTATAACTTGTACAGTTTGGATAGCAGTTGAAAAGGTTTCCCAATGTATGAGAACGATCAACTTTATTCACAAGAATTGATGGGTACTACCAAATGAAGAGATAGTATGTTTCACAGTGTAACTGTTGAGACGATCGAAGACCCCATAACATCTTTCAACACGCCTTTAGGCATTTAATTCGCTAATTCATTTCATGCAGGAAATATAACATCACATGTGATGTAAACAGTGCACTGTGATGTCATAGTAGTTGCAATTTTTTGGTTTTCCTTTCAAACCACGCAAATTGTCAACTACAAAACGTAAGAAGGTATGAGAAAACGTTTGTGGTACTATCCAAACTATTTATTTGTTTTATCTGTGGAGTTGTCCAGAAAATATACTACAGTGATGGCAACATTTTCCCAGAAGCATTACAGGTAATCATTCAGTGTGCATTCATTATTCACAAAGCATTCACCTTTCATTCATCGTTCAGTCTTTGCATTGTCGTTTGGAACATGAATGTGAAAGAAGCGATATTCACTGCATTAGGAGAAAATGAAAAAGAAATGTGTACAGAAGTAACTATCAATCACATGTAAATGGCTTTAATTGCTGATGTAATATATCACATGAATACTTTCTCAAAACAAAATAATAACATTTGGGATCAGGCTGCCATAAATCTCTCATAAATGTTGTTTTTCTGGTCAAAATATCACTAAGAACAAATACTTTAGACAAATATTGCAACATTATTTTATCATGTTTCCTTAAGTGGTATAGCTATAAATAAACAATTGAATTGCTTTAAATTGTAAAATTTAACAGGGTATTCTAGAGTACTTCAAATGTACTCCAGCGTACCCTGTTTAGAGCACCTGACTGGAGATTCAGGGGGGCTGGGATTTGAGTCCCATTCTGGTCTGTTGAACTATAAAGAACTGTAGGCAGTTTTTGTATAATATGGTGTTCATATGATTTATTTTTTCATATTCATCATCCTGGTGATATTTGGAAACAGAAATATAAAGGTTTTATGGGGTTTTATTGCAAAATAATGACGGGTTGTGTAGTAGACTGTAGCAGTTAGCCTATGCAGTAGCTCCTGCAAATGGTCATTTTCGAGGGCATTTGTGTTTATTAAAACACTTTTTTTTTCCTTGTATTTATATGATACTTGTATAGTAATTTATTTCTTTTCTAGACTGTATAAATACATATATAAAATGTATTTCTGGACAAAGAAATATGGATCTCTCATATCAAAAATTGTGTATGTCTATAAAACACTGATGCCCCCATATGGCAGTGAAGTAATTATGGTACCCAAAGAAAAGTTTTGTCACAAGAACTACACGTCAGATGTCTAGTGACAGTTGTTAACATTTAATTGTAGACGAGAAGTTGTTAGAACTTGTGTTCAAACCTTTTGTATATTATGTGTGCAGTAAAATATCTTAAAATCAGTGACATTTACTTTCACTTTCAAGCAGCTGAAAGGAATCTTGGCGAAACGGCAGTTTTTAAAAAAGATCTTGTTGTTACAAGAAGAAAATACAATGTACCATGAGAATGAATGTCTCCAGTGAATGAACAGTATTATCATTATCAATGTGTTCACCAGTTTGATTATAGATGTTGTATGCCTGAGTGTCATTTTTTGTTTATTACAAGTAAGCCATGGGTGACATTGTTCATTTGAACTGTGGTATCTTTTCATGCGAAAATTTAATCATCATTGCCTTGGGGACCATGTTGTGGATAACCTCACCACTGTGTGCAGTGAATAATATAGACAAAATTCAATACTGATACTAGTTATTCTCCCCACCAAACATAATCGCCTTTTGATCAAATTATTCACTTTAAACTTAACGTAATAGAATGATTATTTCTTACAGCCGTTGCAGCAAGATTAGAAAAGAAAGTCTACAAGTATGTCCAGTGAATTTTCAACATTGAAAAAAAAAAACCGTTCCATAATCCTAATGACATGACCACCATTTTAACATCTTCATTAACCGTAGATTTCAAACTTGTGTGGATTACTCCAGTTTCACCTTAGACGTATGATCCTGTGGATAATACAGCATGTCATATTGATTGGAAATGAGTAATGCATAATGAGGTATATATCTGTCATATCCAAGGCAAGACGATGGATGTGATGTCATGGTCTTTGTTGTGATGTCATAATACAAGCGCCATTAGATCCACCACTTTAAATCAGTGGATCTAAATGAGGAGACTGTTTTGTGCAACAGGAAATAAAAAGCTCAGTTTTTCCCCACATCTTAATAGCAACTTCTCTTTCTTAGTATACTGAGTGATACAAACATTGTGACCCCCCCCCCCCTCCCCCTACATTATTGCTCTAGGATTAGTTTAGCACATGCTCTCATTATCTATCCTGGGAAATTCTGCTTAAGTTTTCATCCTGACTCATTAAAAAACTTTCATTCTGTGTGGTTGCTAACTGTAGTGACTCATTAAATTCCTTCTCAATCTGTGCAATTACTACACTTAGTAGAGTACTATGCTAGCTTGTTCCATTCTAAATTCAGTCAATATCATTTGACTCTCATAAATATGATAGCAAAACAAGCCAGACTCTGAAGAGATAAATGGTGGCTATATTTTTGACTGTTTTTACGTTCCCGTAATTGGAGGACAGTCTGTCTGCTTGTCCAAGAAAACTTCTACCTTGGCCTTAACGTTTGAATTGGTGGTGATAGATCAACTTTTGACTGGATGGTGATTATAGGGCTTTCATATTTCACACATGTATTCCTTGTGACAAGACCTTTCTTTGGGTACCAGAATTTCTTTGCTACCATACAGGGGCATCATTTTTAATAATGTTTTATAATAATTTTATTTTAAATGCAATAAAGCACGTATGTTTACATATCAGTACTTGTTTGTCTCATCTAAGACATTTTTCTACTAGTAATATAGAGCGGAAATGATATGCCCCCTTCACGATACGACACATATTGCAATACTTCTGCCACGATTCAATATTTTCAATACGATATATGTTACAGAAGAAACCAATAATAACTTTGAAGAAAATATTAATTACGAAAATTGACAGTCACAATTTTATACACAATATGTTTCCAAATCGCCAAACGGTTAGATGTCTGTTGGCTCTAAAGTTGAAACTGATAAAGTTCATTATTGTTTTCGTCAGAGTCGAGGCTAACAACAATCTGACCATTAACAGACACCGTTTTGTCCCTTGTGCATACATAAATAGTAAGCCCGACATATTTTACCGAACCCGATAATAAAAAACGTATCGATCCAAAGATCGAGGCAATGAATCAAACATTGAGTGTTTATATTGATCAGTATCAATATTTCAGTGGATTGTTTCAGCCCTATCATAATAACAAATCTGTCCAAGTGTGCAAGTATAAATTGCCAGAACTCCACCTCCTTGTTCTATTTCTACTTCGTGCTTTTATCCTATTTTATGAGAAATTGTTGCACTGTGTACTGATATTGTCTCATGTTTGTAGCAGCCTCTGTCCTGGGAAATGACAGGATTAATTTGCTGGTGTGAATTCTAAGCGTTTGATATGGCTATGTGCTGTAGAAGCTAACCTCAATGCCATATATCTTAAGAACCCAGATTATGCTGAGTTCATTATGAACTGCACTTAGTGGGATAAGAGCTAGAAGGCTCAGTGAGAACGGATGAGAGATGAATGTATCTGAAGTTTGAAAGTGAATTGCAGATGCAGTTAAGGCTGTCACGTTTACAAAATTTTGTAAATGTTTAAACGAAGCATTGTAAACGAAACGTTACCGTTTAAACGAAGTGTTGTATAATTTAATAAAATAAAATACGCACAGAATTTTAAGACCCATTAATGACCATTATGTTTGTGTTTCAGTTTTCATCGTTCTATGGACGATGCAGAGATTGTCACCGGACGTTCCGGAGTAAAAATATAAGACAGAATAAAATACACGAACATAAATATCCGGATAGCATTTAAATTGAATTCAATTTTATTCACACTGTAGTGACTGTACAACATTTGCACAATACAGATCACAAATTCACAATAAACTTCATTTTTCAAATTTTCATTTCAGTGATTTCACATTAGATTGTCCAGAGAGGGCATTGTCCCTGTACTCCCTCCGGCATAAGTAAGCTCCGTAGCACATAAATTGCATTTCACTTTTTTCTTTCCCGCTACTTCCAACTCTGTAAAATAATTTCATACACCAGAACGTTTCTGTTTTTCGGCCATTCTAATTTTGAGAGTTGCGAGTCTTGCGACAGATGATAATACAAATAAAGTTTAAGAATACCTGTTTGAAAGCAATCGACAATTTTATGACGTATTGAATCTCATCCATTCACTTAATTTCATTCAGCAACTTTCTTCAATGAAAAAAAAATGACACATGCCAAAGATGCCATGCAAGTGACACGTAAATATTCATACAGATTTTAAATTTGAACGTTTTTCCAGATTTGTATCTCTTATTAGGAATTTTCTGGAAGGGGGGGGGGGGCTATAATTGCCGTCAAAACCGTTAATAAATGTTTATTAAAAACAATAAAGCACATTTTGCAAGATGATCAAAGAGCAGCACAGTAATGCAATACATATTTTGTAAACGTTTACAGCCCAAACACGAAACGTTACCGGTTACACGTGTACACGTGACAGCCTTAGATGCAGTACACTAGTGATGGTCATTTTGGTGAAAATACTCCTCATTTTGTCCCTTGACATTAGATGTATATGTACAACTGTGCAAAAACAGTATTTCACCTGAATTCATATGTTGACTTGCTGGTCCGATCAGTGTCTCACTGGCCAATGGTAAGGCTTTGTAGTAGTCTAGTGTAGACTGTGTATCTTATATACACAGAGAGGAAACTAAACAAATAACGGAGTTAAGAAGTTCTCCCACTGTAAACCAGGAAATTTGCTTCTGTTTTGTTGTTAGACCTAATCAATTTTCTTCATTTGCAGGCTGACATAAAGAAGTCGTTGAGGTGACAGAATGACGTAAGTAGACTAAGGCTGCCACACATTGGATCAGTATTAGGTTTCTTAAAAGTCTAAAAACACATTTACCTTTTTGTTTGTGATATTTTATGTGAATGAGTAAAGTTTTAAACTACTAAATACACATCAAGTCAAAAACCATTGTTTGTAGACAGATTTCTTTTGTCCCTCTGTCTGTAGACAGATTTCTTTTGTCCCTCTGTGTTTCTGTAGACAGATTTGTTTTGTTTCCTGTCTGTCTGTCTGTCTTTAGACAGATTTGTTTTGTCCCTCTGTCTGTCTGTAGACAGATTTGTTTTGTCCCTCTATCTGTCTGTAGACAGATTTGTTTTGTTTCCTGTCAGTCTGTAGACAGATTTGTATAGTTCCTCTGTCTATACTTAGGCAGATTTGTTTTGTCACTTTGTCTGTAGACAGATTTGTTCCCCTGTGTTTCTGTAGACAGATTTGTTTTGTCCCTCTGTCTGTCTGTAGACAGATTTGTTCCCCTGTGTTTCTGTAGACAGATTTGTTTTATCCCTGTCTGTCTGTAGACAGATTTGTTTTGTCCCTCTGTCTGTCTGTAGACAGATTTGTTCCCCTGTGTTTCTGTAGACAGATTTGTTTTGTCCCTCTGTCTGTCTGTAGACAGATTTCTTTTGTCCCTCTGTGTTTCTGTAGACAGATTTCTTTTGTCCCTCTGTCTGTCTGTAGACAGATTTGTTTTGTTTCCTGTCCTGCTGTCTTTAGACAGATTTCTTTTGTCCCTTTGTGTTTCTGTAGACAGATTTGTTTTGTTTCCTGTCTGTCTGTCTTTAGACAGATTTGTTTTGTCCCTCTGTCTGTCTGTAGACATATTTGTTTTGTTTCCTGTCTGTCTGTAGACAGATTTGTTTTGTCCCTCTATCTGTCTGTAGACAGATTTGTTTTGTTTCCTGTCAGTCTGTAGACAGATTTGTATAGTTCCTCTGTCTATACTTAGGCAGATTTGTTTTGTCACTTTGTCTGTAGACAGATTTGTTCCCCTGTGTTTCTGTAGACAGATTTGTTTTGTCCCTCTGTCTGTCTGTAGACAGATTTGTTCCCCTGTGTTTCTGTAGACAGATTTGTTTTATCCCTGTCTGTCTGTAGACAGATTTGTTTTGTCCCTCTGTCTGTCTGTAGACAGATTTGTTCCCCTGTGTTTCTGTAGACAGATTTGTTTTGTCCCTCTGTCTGTCTGTAGACAGATTTCTTTTGTCCCTCTGTGTTTCTGTAGACAGATTTCTTTTGTCCCTCTGTCTGTCTGTAGACAGATTTGTTTTGTTTCCTGTCCTGCTGTCTTTAGACAGATTTCTTTTGTCCCTTTGTGTTTCTGTAGACAGATTTGTTTTGTTTCCTGTCTGTCTGTCTTTAGACAGATTTGTTTTGTCCCTCTGTCTGTCTGTAGACATATTTGTTTTGTTTCCTGTCTGTCTGTAGACAGATTTGTTTTGTCCCTCTATCTGTCTGTAGACAGATTTGTTTTGTTTCCTGTCAGTCTGTAGACAGATTTGTATAGTTCCTCTGTCTATACTTAGGCAGATTTGTTTTGTCACTTTGTCTGTAGACAGATTTGTTCTGTCTATCTGTCTTTAGGCATTTGTTTTGTCTGTATGTAGATAGATTTGATTTGTTCCTTTGTATATAGATAGATTTGTTTTGCTCCCATGTCTGTATATAGACAGATTTTGCTAATGTGAATTTCGTTTTCATATGAAGTATACCATAAGATATGAGTGACACTATTGATTTTGGGATCAAAACTCAAATGTCAAGCAAACTGGGCAAAGATATATGAAAACAGTTTCAGGACAGTACATGATTTTCATTGTCACATTAAATTGCAAAATTTCACACTAAAGACTTTTGTATGAAGTATTTCACTTACAATATCATAAAGATCTTGTGTATTAAATACATTTGACATTTAGGACCCAGGGCTATTCAGGGCCCAATTATGATAAATGGGTGGAGAGAACGGAGACCTCAACCCTCCATAAGATGAAGGAGACTTTCTGGACCACAAAACAAGCCGTCATTCAGAAGCTGGGAAAGAAAGAAGACGAGCATGTGGTGGCATCTGATTCTGAACTAGATTCCAAATTAGAGGTCAGTCAAGTTCATGGGGCTGAAATTCGTTTGTGGTAACAGATTATAAGGACTCAGAAAATCCATCAATCATGTCAATCTCTACTGTATTATTATAGTGGCGTGAAATGTTGAACATTCTGTTTTAATGTCTGGTTTCATGTTGTAGGTATTTCGAGCAATCCAGAAATCATCCATGTTGTTACTGAGGGTTGTAGAAAAATACCAGGACAGGCTGTGTGGTATGTCTAGTTCTGGTCAGCTGTGGACTTGCACATGTCTGTTTTATGTAGCCAGAATTATCTTGGATTCTCACAATATGTTTCACCATAAATACAGAGCAAATATTTTGATTTGAAAGGGTATAAGTGAAAGTTGATTTAAGCCATGTTTTTCATAATATCTGTGATAAATTTGTAATAAAAAATACTGTTTAGTGTACATCAAGTTCTTTTTTCCATAATTAATTTGAGAACATGCTCTTAGTAATTGGTGTATGTTTTATTCGTAGTATTATCACAAGAAGAGAATGCCACAGGGAGGTTTTTGAAATCCCAAAGTAATCTGGACAAAACAAGAGCAGGAAAGATAATGGCTGCTGTTGGAAAATCACAAAGTTTTGCCGCTCAACAAAGGTACTAGTTTACATCAAGGGTACTAGTTTACATCAAGGGTACTAGTTTACAGACAACAAAAGATATCAACTTACACACAATAAGGGCACTAATGTACAGAGAGCAAACAGATAACAAGGGTACTTGTTGCTAAAAATATACATGTAGATATTACAGTCTCAACTAGACACAACCTAACACAGTTGTTGTGACGTGAAGTTTAATATACAGTAAATATTCCACTTAATGGATTCCTCTAACAAAATTCTAACAGTGTTTTTTTTTTATATAAATTATATAATTAATAGTATATAATTGGTACTGATAAATGGTACCATTCATAATATTAAATAGTATCCATTTTTCCTAAAATTCCCAGTTTCAAACTGTGAAGTTTTTAAAATTCGAGGCTCTTAGTTTGCTTTGAATAAAACATGCAAGTTAATTTTTTTTTTTTCACTTCCTCTTAAATAGAAAGTTGGTCAGTAAAATAGTGATTGTGTGTAAAATTGTAGACAATGAATACTTATTTATTCTTTAAAATATTTTTTATTAGTGTTCATTTTAAAACAGTTTATTTCTTGGACAGATTATCATTGAGAGTGCCTCTAGTTCGACTGTACCAGGAAGTGGAAACATTCCGATACCGTGCCATATCTGACACACTCATGACTATAAATAGAATGGAGGCTGCGAGGACAGAGTACAGAGGAGCTCTTCTGTGGATGAAGAATGTGTCTGAGGAACTCGATCCTGACACGTACAAACAGTTAGAAAAGTTCCGAAAAGTAGGTTCAAGGCTAAGTTCACAAAAGTACTGAACAATAAAGTAGGTCAAAGGTGTTATGTACAAAATTACTGGACTCAGTTGCACAAAGGTTAAGTAACTTTAACTAACAGTTATCTTGCCATTAACTATTACATTGATTTAGTGTTAACTAGACATTAACTGTTAGTTAAATTTAACTAACTTTTGTGCAACTGGGTTTTGAACATTAATGTAGATTGAAGGTGTGATGTACTGTACAAAAGTACTGAACTGTAGGTTGATACAAAAGTAATGAAGATTCAAATTTTGTTGAGTATTGAGAAACAATTAGACACTGTCCTGTAAGACATACAATTAGACACTGTCCTGTAAGACAGACAATTAGACACTGTCCTGTAAGACATACAATTAGACACTGTCCTGTAAGACAGACAATTAGACACTGTCTTGTAAGACAGACAATTAGACACTGTCCTGTAAGACATACAATTAGACACTGTCCTGTAAGACATACAATTAGACACTGTCCTGTAAAACGTACAGTTAGACACTGTCCTGTAAGACATACAATTAGACACTGTCTTGTAAGACAGACAATTAGACACTGTCCTGTAAAACGTACAATTAGACACTGTCCTGTAAGACATACAATTAGACACTGTCCTGTAAGACAGGCAATTAGACACTGTCCTGTAAGACAGACAATTAGACACTGTCCTGTAAGACAGGCAATTAGACACTGTCCTGTAAGACATACAATTAGACACTGTCCTGTAAGACAGGCAATTAGACACTGTCCTGTAAGACAGACAATTAGACACTGTCCTGTAAGGCATACAATTAGACAATGTCCTGTTATACAGACAATTAGACACTGTCTTGTAAGACAGACAATTAGACACTGTCCTGTAAGACAGGCAATTAGACACTGTCCTGTAAGACAGGCAATTAGACACTGTCCTGTAAGACAGACAATTAGACAATGTCCTGTAAGACATACAATTAGACACTGTCCTGTAAGACAGACAATTAGACACTGTCCTGTGAGATAGACAATTAGACACTGTCCTGTAAGACATACAGTTAGACACTGTCCTGTAAAACGTACAGTTAGACACTGTCCTGTAAGACATACAATTAGACAATGTCCTGTAAGACATACAATTATACACTGTCCTGTAATAGAAATAATTACACACTGTTGTTTATAAAACAAACAATCAGGCACTGTTCTATATAAAACAAACAGGCACTGTTCTATATTTTATTATATACTCGTTAATAATCCAGTTTTGATACTGTAAATTCACAGAGTGTGATCCAGCTTTCTGGATCACAACACTAGTTTTTTGAATCCATGTCGCGTTTCTCTGAAATGGATGACATCACACCGCATCAACACAACATTTTTGTTGAAAATATCAACCATGTCACAAACAAAACTGAGTCCACAAAAAATGATTTCACTGTAGGTTTGTGTTTTTGATAATTTGGAATACATTTATTATCTTATTCTTTGGATTTAAAACTAAATAATGGGGTTACCGTATATGGTACATTTATCATTACTGCATTAACTTAATCTGAAATGTTGGATTGTTTGATCTGATGATCTGCACCTGTCAATTCGACGTGTTCCGACTCTTCAGATCGAGTTACTGTAGTAATAGTGTAAATATATTCCCTCACTGTTAGGTACAAGCCCAGGTCAGAAAGACTAAGGCCAAGTTTGACAAACTGAAGTTGGACGTGATGCAGAAGGTGGATCTACTGGCGGCCTCTCGCTGTAACATGTTCTCCCACGTCCTCGCTAACTATCAGTCTACGCTGCTCCACTTCTGGGAAAAAACCTCACGTACCATGACGGCGGTGGCAGAGAGCTTTAAAGGATACCAATATTATGAATTTAACATCATAAAGGTGAAGGATTGAAAGATTAAAAATTTTATGCTATACTGCATTAAAAAACCTGAACATGCCAAAAAATAAACATTTTTTTTTTTTTGTGTAAGGAACTTGCTGAGCCAAGCAAAAAGTTGTCGGAGGAAACCTCAAAGACAGAACCAGCAGAAAGAGACACAGCTGAGGAATTCGATCCCAGCAAGTGAGTTGGTTGAAAGTTTGACACGTGTGTGTTACTGGGTGTAATGTAGTAAGCTAGGTGTAGTACATCTATCAGTATCAGAGGGAAAAAGCTGTGTATTAAATGCATGCTGCTTGGGGCAAGATTTTGGGCTTATGTTGAAATTTCTGCTCATTGGTCTCAATCAATGAAACATACATGTAAAAGTTGAAATTAATTTTTATGGAAATAGGTAATGGTAAGTAAAATTTTATAGACATATGCAACATACATATACTACACATGACATAGAGTATATTTGAAGTTATGTTGCAAAAATAAGTATACATAAAAAAATCTTTATACGGGAACACAATATAGAATTATTTATAATGAAGTGCTGGGGATGAACTGTATTTTTATTTGTTATAGATGTGATTTGTTATAGCCCTTAAATTCAGGATCAGTGTAACCTTGTTTTACTGTATATCCATGAATAAATCACTGTACTTATTGTACACACTTAGTGAGACTCTTAAGTTTGCTTGCCTCCTTATAAAGTAGACAAATATTACACATTTCTTGCATGACTTAGTTTTCACATATTAAGATATATTTACATGTACTTTCATTTGTTACAGTAGAAGAATTTTATTTTGTGTGTATAGCTGCTTTGTAGCATTTATTTTATGTTGTCCTTATGTTGTTTTGTGTCTGTATTTGTGAAGCTGTGAAAAATGCATGGATAGAAGGTCGAGAGAAGATTCTCATAACCCTGTGCCAAGATCACCTTACCTGGAGGATGAAAGGTATTAATAATGTCTTCTTCACTGTCTGTCACTGGTTTCCCGTATTACTTTCACACTTTTATGTGTGTAGACATTTTAACAGAAAATAGAAGTAACTAAAGAAAAAGTAAATCAGTGATATTACAAGTAAATCAGTGATATTACAAGTAAATCAGTGATATTACAAGTAAATCAGTGATATTACAAGTAAATCAGTGATATTACATGAAGGAAAAGGAAGGCTTAAAATTAAATATCCACAAATTCATACATTTAAGTGAAGGAATATGTCCCCAGTGTGGTCATTTTTACCAAGAAGAGGGAAAGAAGCAGCATATATTTAATGTAGAATACAGAGCTTCTGCTGAGGAGAGTAGTCTCCCTTCTCAACAACAGGAAGCGTGTTTAGAATCCAGTGACGATGAAAAGACTAGGTACCTCAGATAAGCGTAAAGTTTTCATCAGAGTCTGTGTTTGTAGTTAACACACTAATAACCTTAAGGTTTTCATCACAAGGTAGCACAGGTAGCAGGTCTCACATTTCAGCAGAATTCTCAAAGCTAAATTCTTAAATTCTCTGTGTACCTCTTTTAGCTGGACTCTCAATACTAAATTCTTAAATTCTGTGTATACTTATTTTAGCTGGACTCTCAATACTAAATTCTGTGTGTACCTCTTTTAGCTGGACTCTCAATACTAAATTCTGTGTGTACCAATTTTAAGCGGACTCTCAATACTAAATTCTGTGTGTACCAATTTTAAGCGGACTCTCAATACTAAATTCTGTGTGTACCAATTTTAAGCAGACTCTCAATACTAAATTCTGTGTGTACTTATTTTAGCAGATCTCTTAATGCTAAATTCTATGTGTACTTATTCCAGTATTTAACATATATATAAAATTAGAGTGAATTAGTTTAGTCAGTGTTGCATTATGGATTGAAATGTGTGTTGATCTTTATATCATGTGGACAAAAATAGAATATGACTGGTATACACATAGAGTGAGGCATGAACACAGGCACATGAGGCATGGACCATGATCATTCCAAACACCCCCACCCCCCACCTTATTCTATTTTTCAGATCTGAAATAGACACACTATTTTTTTTTTCTACTTATATTTTGTAAATATGCATTAAAGATCACCCAAATATGTTAATATTTTATTTCTGTCACATATTAGTAAAAATTACATTATCGGTGATTATAGGAATCTTCTTATAATCTCTGATAACGTAATTTTTACAAATACGTGACAGCGACGAAAAATAACATATTGGGTAATCTTGAATACATATTTATAAAATATAAGAAGAAAAAAATTAGTGTGTCTGTCTGAGATCAGAAAAAAATTAAGAGATAAGGTGGGACGGTGGAGTTGGGGTGGGAGTGGGGGTGGGGTGGGGGGGGGAGGTGGAATGATCATCATGACCAAGTGCCTGTGATGGATGTATGAAGGAGTTCTCTCTTCCTTTGTAGTCTTGGTGTTCTTGTTTGTACACATTGAACTCTGTAAATGCACTTCTATACACATACTAAATGTAAAGTTCTTTCTCTGATCAACAGTTCAGTAGTACACAGATTGTTGGATTAAGTATCTATTCAGCGGTATGAATTTTTCTGTAAAAGTGCATGTTCCATCAGAATTAGTAGCATTCCTTAGTTCAGTGTATTACATGTGTGTCACATATACATTTTTGTTATATTTCTAGAAAAATATACATTTACATGAATGCACATGTGTTATAAAGAGACCGCTGTAACAGTTCTTTTATCTGTTGTTTAACGGAATTGAACGTTGATGTAGATATCGACTGTTGTATATTTTGTCAGGTTGATAGCATTTGATGAGGATGAAGGGGAAACGGAAAATGCCGATGTTAAAAATGACAGTCTACAAAACCTGTATGATATGAGTACAGAGAGTAAGTAATGAAACAGAGAGCAATCTAGAGAGTAAGTAATGAAACAGAGAGCAATCTAGAGAGTAAGTAATGAAACAGAGAGCAATCTAGAGAGTAAGTAATGAAACAGAGAGCAATCTAGAGAGTAAGTAATGAAACAGAGAGCAATCTAGAGAGTAAGTAATGAAACAGAGAGCAATCTAGAGAGTATGTGATAAGATAGAGAGCAATCTAGACAGTATGTGATAATATAGAGAGCAATCTAGAGAGTATGTGATAATATAGAGAGCAATCTAGAGAGTATGTGATAATATAGAGAGCAATCTAGACAGAATGTGATAATATAGAGAGCAATCTAGACAGAATGTGATTATATAGAGGTAAATTCATGCTAATTAGGAATTGTTTCAGTGATATTTTATGATAGTTTCTGTTAGAATTGGTAATTTGGTAAGAATTCAAATTAAATATAGAAGATAGCTCAGAAAAGAATGAAAGGTGTTGTCATAAAATGAATTTCTGTTACAATTTACAGATCAGAACAATTCCACTGACCTTGGGAACAACGTCAAGGACACTGCTCCATTTATAGAGATGGAGGATGACTCAACAAATATGAAAGAGAAAGATTTTGATTTCTCTGGAGCCTTCACGTCAAGTGAGAAGCCAGCTGGACCTATATCAGAAAAAGGTAGGGAAGTTTTTTTTTTTTGGAGAGAAAGATTTAGTGTGTCTTGTTGATTTGTGGTGTAGTGTAAATGTAGCAAGAGTTATACAGAGGCGATGATAATGACATAGTTCTTGTTTTCAAAAGGTACAATGTCAGTGTTTGTAAAAACTAGCTCAACATGCAGGGGCTGACTGCTTGTAAATATTGTCAACTCTGCCAAAAACTTACTAATTCTGAGTTAAGTTATTAACTTTTTACCAGATCTTTGCAATTTATTAAATTTTTCTAGATTCCTGGCAATTTTTCAATACCTATTTTTTACCCAAAGTTCCTTCCAATATTTGTTTTTAAACTTTTAAAGTTTTTTCAATTAGTTGTACATATTCATCCTTTCATTTTAGTTCAGCATAAATTGATGCCCAGTGATTTAATTTAGTCATTACATTTTTCCAGATTTCCGTGATTTTTCAATGAAAACCCTGCATTTTATCCCCCCAAAAAACTATTTTCCGCAAATTATAGAAATGTATATCTTTAATATGGCATTTGTACATATAAACACCATTGTTTTCACTGGTAATTAGCTTTGTAGCAATTTTTTTTTGAGGTTTGGCTTAAATTCTGATAGATCGTCTAGACTAAAATTACGTTTATTCTTATCTATCTTCTAATGATAGCGATTATGTGACTAGGACTCAGTTTCCATAACTTCGATCCTGTACAACTTTGTTACCAGGTGATAGGTAGATTTGATACATCTGACTTTTATTTGGCGGAAACATTAACATGTCTGGTTGGAGCATCTACACAAAGAAATTTGTTTGTCCGCAGCAAAATTGACATGTCTCAGGTGGTCGGCTGCACAGTTATTTTAAACACTGAAAATATATTGGTCAATAAGAATCTTTTGTACAATCCTAAGATTTTACTTTCCTTCAGTTTTTGACTCATCATGTGGGCAACCAAACAAGGAATTTTCCATTGTTTGAATGAATTTTAGTTGTCCAGCAACAAAAAAATTAAGCTGCTGCAGTGAATGGTCACTGGTCACATGTGGTCGTTGCTTGTTAACTGGATATTATTGGGATCAAGATGTAACGTAGATTTAATATCAGGTCACCCAAGAGAAAGTCTGCATAGAGATGATGATTGCAGATGTTGAGACTTGCAATGCTTTATGTAAATAAAACTTAGATACAGTTTGATGTAAATTTATTGAAGAGGTGACAAAGTGTACATAAAGGATGGCCAGAGTAGTGCAGCAGCAGCTGTTGTGAGGCTATCTCCTAGACTGAGACTTGTTCAATACAATGCCAATTTGTGAATGATGGATTAGTAAAATCACACAATTGAATTTTTAGTTAGATCATGTAAATCAATACATGATTATTTTGTTGCATAATTTCGAAGGATTAATGGTAAACTGTGGGATCTAATATCCTAAGTATTTGTAATTCTGGTAGTTCCTAGGTTCCATGATGCTATACATGGTAGCTTATAAATACTTGTACAATCTAACTTTTCCTAATGCTTCTGACACCATGAAAAATCCCTTTTTAGAAATGTTAACGGCCATAGGGTGCCATATACTGTTGGTTTTGGTGAGTAGAAACTTGTTCAGCTTTCCGTCAGGGTTCAGAAGATGAATACGATGATTCTGATTGTCAGCAACAAAAATATATCCATACTCATCCACACAGATCCCAAATGGCTGCAGAATCTGCTGCTCTTTGATTCCATAGGTGCCGTATTCTGCGATACATCTCCCCTCCATGTTGAACACTTTAATGTTCGGAGCAGCAGTATCCGTGACTAGAATGTTGTCCTCATGAGTTGTGGAGATGTAGTAGGGGTCAACCAGTACCTTGTTTCCTTTCTGGTCCTCAGCTTCGATCGTCTTTATCAGATTTCCAGATTTAGGATCATGAACTGTGATTCTTTGCTGACGGCAGTCTACGACTAGAATTTCTCCCTTGCTGTTGGTCGTTATTCCGCGGGGATGTTTAAAGAAGCCAGATATAGTGAGAACGTGGTTTCCGTCCTGTGTGAAAACCTTTATGTTTTCTTTTTCATAGTCTGTCACTGCTACAGTATCATTTTCTAGCACTGTGACATCAAAAGGAATTCCAATTTTGTTGTCATTTTCTCCTGTAAATTCCTTTAGTAATTTTCCCACCGAGTCGAATATTTTGATTTTTTTGTTGTCCCTGTCCACAATGACGATATTGTCCTTCTTAGTGACACTCATCCCTGTGGGCCAGATGTCCCGGCTCTCATCTGTTCCCTCTGAATCAAAGGCTAGCAAGAATTCAGCAGTGTTTTTGACATTGGGTAGCACTGAGGTTATTCTGAGCTCATCCCCTGCTAACTGGGTGGATTCACTTTTACCGATGGGTACTTTGTCATTTGAAAGCTTTCCAAACAAGGTCTGAAGATTCTGCTCAGTGCTTGCTCCTGGGATAAACCCAATCCTGAGTTTGGATGTAAGACCATCTAGTTGCATTTTAATCAGTTGAGTCAATCTGGTTGTGATTTCATGGTGCATGGCTAGAATTTCTTCTGGTTTCCCATGAGCCATCAGCTGGTTTAGGAAGTGAGCATTGTTATGTAGGGAGCACGAGGCTACCTGTAAATTCTTCAGCTTGTCTTTGGCTTGATCCATCTCAGCTTCACAGGTCTCTGTGATCTCTTGCTGGAGCTTGTTTTTGCACTCGTCAACCATGCTATGCAAGCTGTCAGCCTGTGTCTGTGTATCTGCTAGAAGCTGTTGTTTCGTCTGATCCAAATTCTCTGCATACTTCTCTAAAAACTCGCAGTAATTCTGTATGGATGGAAGGCGGGTCTTAATGCTGGAGATTAGGCCTTTTATTTGTTTTGAATACTTTGGCAAAGCATTATCAAGATCCACCATATTGTGGCCTCCATGTTCAGGGGTTTGACACTTGGGACAGAGAAGTGCTTCACAGTCAGTGCAGAAAGAAGTCAGAGAATTGTTTTCATGCTTCTCACATTTTATTGTCTGATGTTCTCTGATGTCTTGGTCATAGAGTCCATTTCTGATCTGCTCATATGGTACAACCTGGTGATTCCTAGTTATCTTTGTTTTATGGTGAGCCTCTTGACAATCACCACACATGTCGTCGTGGCAATTCAGACATAAAGAAACGGCATCCACAGTTTTACCAGCGAATGTACAGTAGTCACATTTTCTGTCTGTGTCGTGTTTATAGTTGTACAGCTGACACAGGTCCAGTAGGAATGCATTTCTTCGGAATGATCCTTCTCCACCGTCTGGTAATGAGATCGAGGATACACACACTGGACAGGAAAAGCGTTCAATGATGTGTCCATTAGGGAGGTTTTCTGACGACTTCTGGTCGTCTGCTACAGAAGTGCGAGGAAGTTTCTGGATGCACTCTTCGCACAGACTGTGAAGACAGGGCAGCAGACGAGGGCTCTGGTAGTCATGGCAACAGCTGGAACACTTCAGGAAGTTGGATTCTACCAATTCAGCCAGAGTTTCCTCAGTTTCCTCCATCTCGTCTCTATGAATATAATGTACAGTGATGTAAATTTGTGTACCTACACTTTAAAGTGTATTAGAAAATCTAATCTTGTCTATAAGGTGCTTTTCAACATGTATAAACCAAATATTGCTTTGAAATGTTAATGATGTTTGTAGGCTGAGAATATTTAAATAAGTGCAACTGCATTCAGATAAGTAGTATGGATTATAAAGAATTAGTCTCTTTTATGTGAATATGAGGAGGTTTCAGTGTAATAAAGTTGATGCTTTTACGTCTTTTATTTCAAATATCAAAGAACAGGAGGCATGTTTCTGGTGTCTGTCTGTCTGTCTGTGCAGTGTATACTGTAACTAATATGTTTAACATTTGGCAGAAATTAAGTTTTTGATTAATTAGTGTGGACTTGATTTAACAATTTCTCTAACTAGACTTCACATTTACTATATACAAAAGCAATTAACGCTGTATTTGATTCAGCAGATGACCTCTGCTGCCAAAAGTGTTAAAGAATAAATACACTGCCAGTGGTAATACATTTATAAATACACTGCCAGTGGTAAAACATTTGTAGATACACTGCCAGTGGTAATACGTTTATAGATACACTGCCAGTGGTAAAACATTTATAGATACACTGGCAATGGTAATACATTTATAAATACACTGCCAATGGTAATACATTTATAGATACACTGCCAGTGGTAATACATTTATAAATACACTGCCAATGGTAATACATTTATAAATACACTGCCAATGGTAATACATTTATAGATACACTGCCAATGGTAATACATTTATAAATACACTGCCAATGGTAATACATTTATAGATACACTGCCAATGGTAATACATTTATAAATACACTGCCAATGGTAATACATTTAAAATACACTGCCAATGGTAATACATTTATAGATACACTGCCAATGGTAATACATTTATAAATACACTGCCAATGGTAATACATTTATAGATACACTGCCAATGGTAATACATTTATAAATACACTGCCAATGGTAATACATTTATAAATACACTGCCAATGGTAATACATTTATAGATTCACTGCCAATGGTAATACATTTATAAATACACTGCCAATGGTAATACATTTATAAATACACTGCCAATGGTAATACATTTATAGATACACTGCCAATGGTAATACATTTATAAATACACTGCCAATGGTAATACATTTATAAATACACTGCCAATGGTAATATGTTTACAGTTAGTATGTTTGTCAACTTCGGTTGTGTCAGTAAAACAATGATGTCTAAAAATTTTGTGTATGGAATGCACCAATACACCGTTTGGGGGGGTAGGGTGTTTAGCTACACAGCGAAATCAAGACCAAAATCATTACGAAAGGTCAAGCGTGAGAAAGGAATTTAATCGCTATACATGTATATGTTTTTTTCATCACCAGCACATCTTCTTCTGCTTGGCAACTTATTGTCTGTAAGTTCTGTGGAATTCAGTTAAATCTTTCCTCTCAGATTAATTTGGAACATATATTATACCTTGTTACATTTTTGTGTTTAAAAACTGAACAACTTAGCCATAAACCCTCAACAATAAACCTTAAGTTTATTGAATCAGCTGGGTCACAAATTCGGCATGTGGGCTGGTAATGTCATTGATTATCTCATTAGTCAAGATGTCAATGATGAAACCTGTCATTTTTCCTGCGCCAAGCTTACATCAATATTCTGTAGTACCCTAACAAGAAAAGCAATTACAGGCATTTATGTTTTATAGAATGTCTGTGTTATCAGGGTAAAGGGTTGATCAACTTTTGCCAATATTTCTGTGGTGATTAAACATGATCTGCAAATGTTGGTATATTTGTTTGGAGTGTTCTTTTGGGATTGATTTTGATTTAAAATAACATGGTTAGGATCTGTGCTAACAAATCTATATTGCCAGCTTTACCTATTTCATTACCTGTAAAGGAAGTCTGTGACAGTTTACTTTGAGATTTTCAGAGAACGTGATGAGCAAACAAATTGTTCAGATTTAATCAAATATTGCTACATGTCGTATCTTCAGGCAACATGAAAACATGGTTGTTAGTTTTTATATATGCAACCAATAGTGTTCAATTTGAACTACTCTTAAATGTAAATTTTATGCACAAAATGGTTGTCTACCCAAGAAAAAAATTTGTACAAAAATGAAGTATGTTTGTGGTGAAAGGAGAATTAAAATCTTACTGTAAATGATACAAATGTTTTTTGAACTTTGATACTAAACTACTTACAAGATGAAATATCCCAGTTAATCCCTCCAGTGTTTGTCTGATTACTTGCTGTCTGAGATAGTCATGCAGCCCTGCCCCTAAGCCCACACACCCACAGAT
This sequence comes from Ostrea denselamellosa, assembly GCA_024699665.1. Classification (NCBI taxonomy): domain Eukaryota; kingdom Metazoa; phylum Mollusca; class Bivalvia; order Ostreida; family Ostreidae; genus Ostrea; species Ostrea denselamellosa. The sequence continues at coordinate 5,714,324 of JAMZEH010000071.1, forward strand.
TTCATACCGTCACTGTGACAACTCACCTCAACAAGAACAGTTCTCCGTGAACTCTCACAGCCAGCGATCACCGACAACTAAATCCATAAACAGCTATAGTCAGCTCCCATTTAAATCTGCCAAAACTGAATTTACTTTTTTATTTTCTTACTAGCATTTAAATTACTCCTACTGATTTTGTTGGAATTCAGACATAAGATGGAACCTGTCAATGTTTAAAGGGGAGAGATGATTTTCTGGGCACCGATTGGGTCATGATCAGATCAAATTGATGTCTCTAAATGACATTTAAGTCCATGCTAGAAAAGGGTTATTGATCCATATACAGACAATGTAATGTTATCTAACATGGGTTATCAAATGCATTTGATGGAATTTCTTATCAACAGAAAGATGAAAATTTACTTATTAAAAACTGTATAAACATTGATTTTGTTCAGTTCACTGCGTAATGAATCACACTGTATATATCTAGATCATATAAGGTGAAGATCAGACAGAAGAAAAAATATCTTATTCTGTTTTTCTTAATATGTGTATATTTTTCTGAAAATTTGGCTATGAAAAGGTTTTAGTCTAGTCAATTTAGTGATTTAACTTTCCATATATATACTTGAATGACAAATTAATAATTAGATAAAGCCTCTTTGAGGAAAAACATGTCTGTATTGCTTAGCCTTGCAATGCAAAAAAAAAAAAAAAAATTAAAAAATACGGTACAGTATAAGAATGAATTAAAAATCAGGTTTGAGGTGTTAGGATTTAAAGTTTATGTATATTTTGATTTTCTGCGTTGTTGCACTTCAGTGTACATTATAAAATTTAACTTTGCACTTGGACATAAATCCATTAATAAGGATAAATAATTTAAGCCTCTGCTGTTTCTTGTTCAAGACTCCAGTTCTACTCCTGAATAATTTGATCCTATGTAGGTATAACCTATTGTTGATTGGGATTTAAGTGTGCCAAAATGCTTGGTATATTTAATCTTTTGAAAACATACTGGTAATACAGAAAGCAAATATTACATTGAAAGGAAAGAAAAATTAACAGTAGAAAACCAATTTCTATTAGGATGTCTATTGAAAATACTCAAAAGAATTAAATTTTGTTGGAAATATAAAAGGGCTTGAAAGATTTCCCAGATTACAATGCATTAGCCATCAAATAATCTACTTTGCAAAGGTACACGAAAAAAAAAACCAAACAGATAAGAACATTTTTCCATTTTCTTTCATAATGATCTTGTTCAGAAATATTTTTTAAATTCTGGCATTTCAGAACGAAGAAATTTAGAAACTGAATGGCTTTAAAAAATATATGACCGACAAATTTAAATGGCTTATAACAAATTGGTACTAATGTTCAATTTCTGAAGGTCAGTGACTAAGGTATCCTAAGATTTACAACCTGTTAAACATGAAGTGTGTTATTTCGCTTGGTTATAGCACCCCATGTATTGCTTTTTGAACACATACACAACAAGATGATGTTGACAGAGGGACTTGTGGTTTATCAGAACCACTTGACTGGGTCTGATTTCCACTAGATAATCCCCTTGTAGATAATAAAGTGAGATGTACCAGGGCTATCAAATCAATAACTCCTCACCAAATGAAAGGTCATGCAGGTTTTAGAATGTTAGCCATGCACAAAATGATATTTTGCTCACTATTGACATATCCAGCTGATAACCATTTTACTGTGATTAAATTTGTCAGACTACAAAGAAGAGAATTTTGATATATGTTAGGTAATTTTCATGGTAAGCCATAGACTTGAGCAAAAGAAGTATACATGCAATGTGATTTTACTTCATTTGTTCTTTTAGTTCGATTAAGCTTGTTGAGATCTGCATATCAGATGTGTACAGAATTCATTATCTTTGCATGCTTTGCTTCCAGATACAGTAAACATTCAGAGTTACACAAACATGCTTATAATGAATTCATGCTTACATGTACAGTGTTGTTCATTCGCTGTAGTTTAAAAACTATTGGATATAATGAATTATGTTTATAATGAATTAAATTTGTTTGTCCCCATCACTTTGGTCTGCTTTACTGTAGTGCATTCCTATTGTATTGTACACACAGACTGGTTATGGTAGCTCAGTGGTTAGAGCGTTGGCTTTGTAATCTGGAGGTCGTGAGTTCAAGCCCCACTCGTGCCACAGCCATATCAAATGTAAGACGTAAAAATAGGCAGTGATTGCTCCTTCACGAAATGCTCGGCATTTAGAAATGAGAATCATGGTTCTTTCAGTTTTGACCTTTAAAAAAACGGAGGACCCGTGTCACGTTAGGCGTTAGCACGTTAAACAGCCCTCACTGCTACAGCTCTGAGTGCAAAACATAGGTCTAAATTTGTGGTACTTCACGTACGTCTCAATATGAGTGAAACATTATCAATGGAATGTAAAACAAACAAACAAAGCATGTACACAAAGAATGTCAAGCTTTAGATTCATGGTGTTTTATTTCAGTTATTTCTGACCTTTTGGCTGATGACCTGCCCCTGGGTCAGGATGACACAGACCGAGACGATCTGACCATTCTGAATGAGATTCTGAATGCACCCTCCACTGGTGGGGATGACTTTTCCAAGGAGTGGCAGGCAGTGTTTGGGACGATGCCCTTGACAGCTGGTGCCACTTACACCCCAGGGGAGACCGACCAGGCTGAATTCATGCCTTCCAATCTGCTGGATCTCAATAAACAGATGTCAGGCATGAGTTTATCTCCGAGTGAGTATACAATATGGGGTTATCTCAGGGTGAGTATACAGTGTGAGGTTATCTCAGAGTGAATATATAGTGTGAGGTTATCTCAGGGTTAGTATACAGTGTGAGGTTATCTCAGTGTTAGTATACAGTGTGAGGTTATCTCAGTGTTAGTATACAGTGTGAGGTTATCTCAGTGTTAGTATACAGTGTGAGGTTATCTCAGTGTTAGTATACAGTGTGAGGTTATCTCAGTGTTAGTATACAGTGTGAGGTTATCTCAGTGTTAGTATACAGAGTGAGGTTATCTCAGTGTTAGTATACAGTGTGAGGTTATCTCAGTGTTAGTATACAGTGTGAGGTTATCTCAGTGTTAGTATACAGTGTGAGGTTATCTCAGTGTTAGTATACAGAGTGAGGTTATCTCAGTGTTAGTATACAGTGTGAGGTTATCTCAGTGTTAGTATACAGTGTGAGGTTATCTCAGTGTTAGTATACAGTGTGAGGTTATCTCAGTGTTAGTATACAGTGTGAGGTTATCTCAGTGTTAGTATACAGTGTAAGGTTATCTCAGAGAGTATAAAGTGTGAGGTTATTTCAGAGTGAGTATACAGTGTGAGGTTATCTCGGTGTTAGTATACAGAGTGAGGTTATCTCAGTGTTAGTATACAGAGTGAGGTTATCTCAGTGTTAGTATACAGTGTGAGGTTATCTCAGTGTTAGTATACAGAGTGAGGTTATCTCAGTGTTAGTATACAGAGTGAGGTTATCTCAGTGTTAGTATACAGAGTGAGGTTATCTCAGTGTTAGTATACAGAGTGAGGTTATCTCAGTGTTAGTATACAGTGTGAGGTTATCTCAGTGTTAGTATACAGTGTGAGGTTATCTCAGTGTTAGTATACAGTGTGAGGTTATCTCAGTGTTAGTATACAGTGTGAGGTTATCTCAGTGTTAGTATACAGAGTGAGGTTATCTCAGTGTTAGTATACAGAGTGAGGTTATCTCAGTTTTAGTATACAGTGTGAGGTTATCTCAGTGTTAGTATACAGTGTGAGGTTATCTCAGTGTTAGTATACAGTGTGAGGTTATCTCAGTGTTAGTATACAGAGTGAGGTTATCTCAGTGTTAGTATACAGAGTGAGGTTATCTCAGTGTTAGTATACAGAGTGAGGTTATCTCAGTGTTAGTATACAGAGTGAGGTTATCTCAGTGTTAATATACAGTGTGAGGTTATCTCAGTGTTAGTATACAGAGTGAGGTTATCTCAATGTTAGTATACAGAGTGAGGTTATCTCAGTGTTAGTATACAGAGTGAGGTTATCTCAGTGTTAGTATACAGTGTGAGGTTATCTCAGTGTTAGTATACAGTGTGAGGTTATCTCAGTGTTAGTATACAGAGTGAGGTTATCTCAATGTTAGTATACAGAGTGAGGTTATCTCAGTGTTAGTATACAGAGTGAGGTTATCTCAGTGTTAGTATACAGTGTGAGGTTATCTCAGTGTTAGTATACAGAGTGAGGTTATCTCAGAGTGAATATAGAATGTGAGGTTATCTGAGAGTGAGTAGACAATGTGAAGTTATCTCAATGTGATGTTATCACTGTTAGTATACAGTGTGAGGTTAGCTCAGAGTGAGTATGAAGTTCAAGTTCATTTCAAACTGAGTATTTAGTGTTAGTTTATCTGAACAGTATGTACAATGTTAACTGATACAAGTACCAGATTAAGTACACAATATGAAATTTTTTACAGCCAAGGCTAAAGAGGAAGTGTCTTTCAAAATATGTGTATACTCAGAGGTTATTTTTCAATATTAGGAATTTGTTTTCTCGAAGTAAATACAACCACATGCAAGTTACCGACTCATAATTATCGAAGAGTCACAGGCCTATAGGTTTTGGTCTCTCTCTCCTCACCTGTGTATTCCTTTTGATTAAACCTTTTTTGTGGTACTAAACCTTTTAATCTTGTGAACTTCACTTTGGAGTTTCACTTAGTTTATAAAAAAAACTTTAACCCTGGCGATAACGTTTGAATGGTTAGTGAGAGGGCCTCATATTTTAGTTGTGTATTTCTTTTGAGAAGACCTTTCTTTGGATACCAGAATTGCTGCCAATCACGGGCACCAGTGTTTCACAAGCACATTTTGTTCAACTTGTTTTCTGACAATTTATAATCTTAAAAATTATCAGTATGTAAATGATAAAAATCAGTAAACCTAACAAAGAGTTATAACTAAGGGCAGTAACTCCTGCACAATTTTCTGCATGTTTTCCTCAATCTTTGGCTGCAGAGCATTTTGTATAATAATGTATCAGAACTTTATATTGACATTTTCTTACAAAGGTATCCCAACTACTGGAGCACAGGTCTCGAGTAAAGCCTCTGTAGTTAACAAGTCTCAGCAACAGCCATCCAAATCAAAACCCAGTAAACAGGTAGAGTGTTATTACAATATATAACAGCCATCAAAATCCAGTAAACAGGTAGAGTGTTATTACAATATATAACAGCCGTCCAAACCCAGTAAACAGGTAGAGTGTTATTACAATATATATAACAGCCATCAAAACCCAGTAAACAGGTAGAGTGTTATTACAATATATAACAGCCATCCAAACCCAGTAAACAGGTAGAGTGTTATTACAATATATAACAGCCATCCAAATCAAAACTCAGTAAACAGGTAGAGTGTTATTACAATATATAACAGCCATCAAAATCCAGTAAACAGGTAGATTGTTATTACAATATATAACAGCCATCCAAATCCAGTAAACAGGTAGATTGTTATTACAATATATAACAGCCATCCAAATCCAGTAAACAGGTAGATTGTTATTACAATATATAACAGTCATCAAAATCAAAATCCAGTAAACAGGTAGAGTGTTATTACAATATATAACAGCCATCCAAATCCAGTAAACAGGTAGATTGTTATTACAATATATAACAGCCATCAAAATCCAGTAAACAGGTAGAGTGTTATTACAATATATAACAGCCATCCAAATCAAAATCCAGTAAACAGGTAGAGTGTTATTACAATATATAACAGCCGTCCAAATCAAAACCCAGTAAACAGGTAGAGTGTTATTACAATATCTAACAGTCGTCCTAATCAAAATCCAGTAAACAGGTAGAGTTTTATTACAATATATAACAGCCATCAAAACCCAGTAAACAGGTAGAGTGTTATTACAATATATAACAGCCATCCAAATCAAAATCCAGTAAACAGGTAGAGTTTTATTACAATATATAACAGCCATCAAAACCCAGTAAACAGGTAGAGTTTTATTACAATATATAACAGCCATCAAAATCCAGTAAACAGGTAGAGTGTTATTACAATATATAACTTAATGCCACATTGGTATAATGAACATTTTCTGTTTTTCAATGCTTACCTCAGATTTTGGCCTTGGTCTTAGGGAATATCACTTTCCTTGGCCTGATGAATTAAGGTGTTAATTCCACCATGAGTCACTGTTTGTATATTATTACATGACTGAATAATTTCAAACTTCTGATGGACCTATATCCAACAAACTAGAAAATTGAACATTATGTTCACCTAAATATGCCTTCAAGGTGAATATAACATTTTATTTTCCAACATTGGACTAAAAATGAATTTGGAATTCTGAAATTGAATCATACTATCGGTTATTATTTTGTGGTTTTGGAATGAAAATGTGCATCTCTAATGACTTTCGACTAGGTTTTGCACTCTAGCTGCAAAGATAGCTGACCAGGTATCATTTGATAAGCTTTAGTAGTCAGTTTTGATATTTTAAATTATTCATTTATATATTAAAACAATTATCATTATTTTATTTTTAGGTCAGTATAATGCTATAGCTACCCGAGAAGTACAATCCACCATGCTTGATGAAAATTGTACTTGGGCTGCTAAAGCATCGACCTCAATAAAGTCAATAAATGTGTATATCATGTGTCATCAGTAATGTTATATTCCTTGTATGATGCATGCAAAACATCATTCAAAGAGAGACAACTCCTGGAATTTTTTTTTCTAGTCTACTTGACACGTGATAAATCGTTATTTTCAGGGAAAGAAGGATATGTCAGCCTGGTTCAATCTGTTTGCTGACCTGGATCCTCTCTCAAACCCAGACGCAGTTGGAAAGACGTCAGAGGATGTCACAGATGCACAGTTCTGAGCTGTTCCAATTTGGACGTCTGTATGAACTTAGTCAGAACTACTGTCTGTACATCATCACTCGGGTCATTTCATTTCTATTAAATGTGGCATGCATTTTTAAAGCTTGTTCTAATTTCAGTCATAGTCTAAAAATCTTTGTCTCATTTGCAAAATTTAATATATGAATCTCTTCTTTGTAATCCATTACCATTCCAAGGTTTAGTAGAAATGCATAATATCTAAGCACTGTTTGTATATTCATTAACTGTATTATAGAAACTCTATACTGCATGTATAGTTGTCAGGTTTCAAAATGTGATAGAAATTGAGGATGGTGTGTAGTTTTTGAGTGAAATTTTTGTTGAAGAAATGAATTGAATTTGTTTTTCTTAAAGCTTGTCATTGGTCATTTGATATAATCACAGTCATGTTCTTTTGTTGATTTATCGATCATTTAGAAATCCAGTTTTCATTTTATGAATTATTTACATAGGTACGCATTTTCCTATTGATTACTGTTGTCTGATTGGCTGAATCTCCTCGTCAGGTACAGCTATAAGATTATACAGCATCATTGGTTTTTTTTATTATTATTGTGATGAAATGCTTCTTGTTGTGACAGTATAGAGTAGATTTTATAATGGTGAAAATTGCATATCTAATTCCATAGTGCTGCACAGTCCATGACAAGAATGTGTGTTGTAGCAGATGTGAAGTGAAAACTTGTGACTTCAATACATAAATAGGGAACCCATTACCAGCATTACAAACTTTTATGGAAATATTTTACTTCACCATGGAAAACTGAATTTATGTATGATTCATATATTTATTAGGAACATAATCTGAATTTTTTTGTTGTTTAGAGACTATGAAGGGATGGTTAGTCATAATTTTTATGCCCCCTCCCCTCCCCCCTCTCCCAAAGATTTGGGGGCTTATTGTTTTTTGGTTTGTCTTTTTGTATGATTGCAACTCTCATTTTGGTCATAACTTTTTAACTATATACAGTGTTTCAAACTTGCTGTGAAATTTGGCTAGATATTCTGGTCTGAATGCTTGTGAAAATTGTCAACTTGCCAAAGACCTACTAGCCTTGAGAAAATAACTGCCATTTTAAAATTACTTTTATTACTATCTATATATGTATCTTCTAATTATAGTGATTATGTAACTAGAATGTCAGTTCCCATAACTTCAATCCCAATTCTATGTCATTTATAAAATGGATGAAGTCTGCCCCTTCGCCTGTTACACCTTCATTAAGTTGATAAGTAGAAATGATGCATCTAACTTTTATATAGCGAAAATTTTGAAATGTCTAATTGGGCATCTATAGAAAGAATTTTGGTCGCCCACTGCAAAATTTATGCATCTCGGACTGTGGGGAGCATGTTTATTTCAAACACTGCTGTATAAGACAAAGATTTCAGACTTGGTGAACTAAGGTTAATGTGACGGATAAAGGTTGCGGTCACATTTGTGCAATTAAATGTGGGAGTACAGTGTTTCATGACTAGATCTTTACATTTTTGTAAACATTCATTGTGAAAAAGATGTCATAATCACATTTTCATGATACAAAAAACAATCGCTACTGCAACAGAACACTGGGGCAGTATTTTATATATTGTACCCTGATATTAAGATATCTACACACAAGATGTTATTGATGGGTTTTCTTATCTGTTTATTGATATTTGTTGCATTATTAAACAGAAAAATGTTTGACTGAAATGTATGTGGTGTTAGGATATATTTGAAGTGCAGTCCTTTCTATGTATATTTCCTGTTGTCAGAATTATGTTTAGTAGTGCAATATACAAATTATCTATGGCATTTATAGTTTGTTTCTTAGTTTGAAGGTTATACGAAAGGCAGTTAATATATCCCGTCTTTATTTAAGACTTCAAGCTATCTTCTTCTGTCTTATTCTGATATAAATGCTCAGATATAAACAACTTTGGTATTTTACAAGACTTTAATGAAAGATATAAAAATTGTACTAAAATTTGACAGTTCTTTATTTATTGGCCTCAAGTTAAAAAATGTTTTTATGGACACAATATATTTTAAAATTATGGTCAAAGTTGGAATACTTTCTTGATTATTTTACTGGAAATATTAAACGATTGAAATATGAAAAAAAATATTCTAAAACAAGCTATCACATTTTAAACATTGTCTTCTTTCCTCCACCTATGTATATGAGAAACAATGTTTTGAAAAGCAGAGACACAAAATTAATCCAATGAATTTTAAAACAGAGGAGCATGTGTCTCATCATTATATAGATTTATGGACAAACAGTGCTGATTGACAGTTAAAATATCACATAGAAATATGTACCAAGTTTACTGAAAATTCGATTTACGATCATTCCAAGTGCACTCAATCACATTCTCTTGTTTAATGCTTATTGGCTCTTTAGATCTCAAATGTTTATATTAAAAAGCTTTATTTACAAAGATATTATATATATAAATGAAATCCAAGATGTAGGTTGTGGGGATTTTTTTTCTCTCTTCCCTTTTTTCCGATTGTGATATTAGTATTTTTTGTTAGTTTTGCTATACTTGTTATTAATGATGTCCTACGTGTAATCGAATAAATTCTGTATCATTCCTACTGATGATTTTCATTTTTACACAAAACAAATTTTACTGCTGGGTTAGCATGTAACACTGCTTCAGACTGTAATTATCTGAAATGTGCTAGTTTTCAAATTGTCATTACCAATGCAGTGTGATTTGTAAAGATTCTACACATGGTTTATTGAGAACTTATATTCCACACACAATGAGAAATTTTACTAGCAATACTCCAATTTAATTGAAATAGATGTACTCCAGTCTTGACAGCATTTGGACAAATTTAAGTACTGGTAATTTTTGGAATGTCTATCTGTAGTTGTTGATTAGTAACTGGTGGTATATTGAAAGGATCCCACAATCCTGTGATTATCATGGACAAACTGGTCCAGCTTGAATTGACCCCTGGACTGGATATCGACAAGGGAGGTGTCGGTAGGGATATTCTGTTCCAGTAGGTAGAATAAATATCTATGGGGGTTAGGAATCCCCGGCTTTGGTTTGGGTGGAGTTGGAGGGATGTATTCTGAAACAGTATGCATTGGTAGATGTGCATGATAATCAATGAATTGGTCGTTCATAATTGTATACAGCCATGTGCAGTAAAACGTGAATAGCAAAGTATTGGAAACAAATTCATGATTTAAATTTACAGGCAATGTAAATCACTTCACTGCAAGTGTGAATTTATTATAAACATGTTCACTGTAACCGTGTTTTACTGTAGTTGTGAAGTCATTATAAGCGTTTTCTCTGTAACTGTGTTTTACTGTAAACATGACTTCATTGTAAGTGTGTTTGCTGTAACCGTTTTTTACGGTATTGTAATTAACATTTATGAGTGAGTAGTAAAACTTACCTTTGACCTCGTCACCACCCAATACATTTCCGCTGATCAAATTAGCACCCTGTTTAATGAACAACATCTCAGTTAATCAGTAGTGAAAGGTGTATGAGATTCATTCATATCTATAGCTCTGAAGCTTCTTTTAGACCTAGTTGGAAGTTACACGTCACTTAAAAAGTGACTGTAGGGAAAATCGTGAATCAGTGGTAAATATCTGTGTTTAGGGAATACAAATGATTCCTTCTACGTTTTGGAACTGTATGTACATGTACCTTGATATTAATGACCAGCCAGTGCAGCCAATATTTCTGGGTCGGGTTGTCTCGGAATGGTGCATCGGGATCTACCATAACTAGGGTGTATAGGGCGTCCTGAAAGTAATGTGGAGTGTTCACTGACAAAGGTAAAAGCGGCATTCATTTTAAAAACATGTTTTGTGACGAAGTGGAGATAATGAATAATGATAAATCCTAAAACGAATACAAAATTAAGGGAAGGACAAACACGGACCTTTTTGACACGCCAGGGGTGGGATCAGGTGCCTAGGAGGAGTAAGCATCCCCCGTTGATCGGACACACCCTCCATGAACTCTATATTTTGATCAGGTAAACGGAGTAATCCGTAGTCAAAATCGGTATGTAAATAGCATTTTAACAATTGATGTGAAACGCAGTAGACATAATTTCTTCGTTACACTAAACATTCAAGTTTTTCAGATCTTTTCAGTTTCGCTGAACTGAAATGCATGATATCCAAACTGTTTACCTTTTTTTCATTGACTAAATTTATATCCTTTGTCTAAAACCCCTCTTAGATTTGATATACAAAACTTTGTGCACAATATTTTTAGCTGTTTGAAATATAGATGAGCTTAAGATCAAAAACCTAGCAACTAAACAGTGATACGTGTAATGACCTTAAACCTAACAATGCATCGCATCACTGGATCATATTCAGCACACCTTTGTATTGCTAGAGATGTTCAATACACATTTAAAAAAAATGAATCAGTGTTGTATGAGTATTATGTATAGAACAGTATAGAAATGAAGCGTATACTTACAGGCTGGGCCTGTTCAAAGTTGACCACGGGTGCATCCTTGGCCTCCGCTTTGTCAATAGTAGCACCGCACTGGCTATACACAGCACCACCCCCGGGGCTGGTCAGCGTGAGGGTGGCGCCAGAAGGACAGTTATCCTGGATGAGCTGACAGACCATGAATCCCTCCCAGAAGAAGAGGATGACGATAACAAAGAAGATAGAATTTCTCATGTTGCTGGTGTGAATGAGAGACGACACATTATTAATTCATAATCCGAACCAGGTGGTCTTGAAAAAGTATTGTCATACTATATTGATTAAATGACAGCGAGGTACACGTGGATACATTTGTGGACCGTGAGAGAGAGAGAGAGAGAGAGAGAGAGAGAGAGAGAGAGAGAGAGAGAGAGAGAGAGAGAGAGAGAGCAGTAGGGGAGAAGTACCCTTTCTGGCGCAGTAGCCTCCCATAGGGTCACTATGGAGTAGCTTCCCAGGGTGCGAGGCTACCTATGACGTCATGTAATGAGTTTGATTAATTAACAAATTGATTATTGAAATTAATTAAACTGCAATCAAATTGACTAAATGAGATGAATTAAAATCCAATCAAATGTCAATTTAATTAGTAATAATTGATTACATAATCCCAGATAATGATTCAGAAAGAGTCGAGCCTAACACAACTCTATCTCTGGAGTAATCTCCAAGGGGTAAGGCTATGATATCGTGAAATCATTTTAATTTCAATTCAATTAATTTTAATTAGTGATGTTTAAACAATTCATGAAATTAAGAGTCGTTTGAAAGCAATGAAATTATCCATTTATTAATATCCGTATTAAGCGCTGTACATTCAAGCATAATCGCGTACGATGGCGCCTGTTTTGATGTAGACGCGATCAACTGCAACAAAGATAAATTTTGTATCTGAACAGATCAGCATATAGACTGTTTTCAACCAGATAAAAAATAAATTATTCTCCTAATCAAAACAAATTCTCATGTTGGTGTAGTTATAGCATTCTTTAAATATATTAAAAATTATCAAAAACATATCTTCGTTTCAATATTAGTCCACACATGCGATATGACTCAGATTATACAAGATAATTATGCTGAATCGTTTCTCGTAGTATTTAGTTGTTATAATTATTAAAGTGTAACCCTAACGATTAATTGCATAAAAATTAATAAAAACTCGGAAATTTGAATTACATACCAATCACAGCAAAAATTGTAGTGATCGTTCACAAATTTAATATCCACGATTAACTGAACATTTACCGATCGTAACACACAGACATCACAATAACAATGTTACAGAATAACAATGTTACAGGAGATGTGACCTAGATATTTAGATATTTTGAAGCGAGACGTATCTAAAGTTTGACAAATTAGTTATTATCCAATCAAATAAAAGAAAAGTCTGCAGTCAGCCTGGCAGGTATTTAAAGCCCAAACTCCTCACTTTGTGGTGGAGCAGTCGACCAAGTAAGTCGCTCTAACTTTTCTTCTTAAAAAATTTAAAGGAAAATTTAAATTATTTTGAATTTTTGAAGTTTTTTTAATTAGTAAATGGAAAGGTCAGATTTGTTTTAAATATGGAAAGGTTTATTTAGCATAAATTGATTTTATCAGGTTTAAAGTTTGATTCTTAATCTTTTTAAATACAAAGAATATTAAATTTGTATTTTTATTGATTTTAGAAACGAAGTTCAAAAGGATGTGCGGTATCCATCAGTCACACTGCTAATTACTCTAAGTATTAAAATGATACATTCTTGCCATTTCATAAACACAAACTTTTAAAAATAGTGGCTAAATATATAGAATTAACATTTGAAGTCTGAGACATTGCTGCATATGAACACGGTGTACCGATATAGGACGGTGTTACTAGCTCACAACGGACAGGAGAGCTTTAACGTAACACGTCCCCGTCATTATCGGGAAGACCTGTTCGACTTAAGTTCATATGAGCCTACTTCAGTGGGCGGAGCTCCGTCCCTGGTGACAGGTTGACGTTGATTGGCCGTGCAAATGTCTTGAAACTTGGGTTTCTTAATCAGATTTCAATGTGTTCTATACATATTTTTTTAAATCTGTAATTATATTGACTGGTATACTTTAAGTTATTAAAAAGAAACATTTTCAATTTTAGAAACATGAAATCAGTCAATTGCAACATATGTGGAAAACAGTTCGTCCACACCTCCAGCATGTTCCGTCACTTACGGACTGCACACAACGTTTCACAACACCAGTGCAGCATCTGCAATATGCAGTTTAACCGAAAGGATAATTATCTCCGACATCCGAAAAATCAGCATAGAAATTCTACGTCTGAAGATGACGCAATTCAAATCTCCTTAAATGAATTCCCCAAAAGAACTCTCGAGAACAATCAAATAGGAGGAGGTGAAAATGAGAATGAAACAGCGCAGTGTATAACAGAAGAGGAAGCAATTAATGGAAACCTAAAAGTGTATCCGTTTCCTACACAAGATAAAACGAAGGTTGATCCTTTAATTTTTTTAAAGATCCAATTATGACATTGTTAGGAAAAACCTAAAAGTTGCCTTACAAAAACGACGGAACATGATATGGTACTTAACCATGCAAGTTCTTTTCACCAAGGAAAAGAAAAATGCATCTGAAACAGTGGAACCTCATTTCCATGGGAAGTGCCTCAATAGTCGAAGATTTGGAACAAAGCCTACAAGATAGCAACAACAAGATTATGACTTCATTTCTAGAGTATCAGAGACAGGGTAGCAACTGGACACTCGATAAAGTTATAGGATTGACTCTGAATGTCGCCAAGTACAAACCTTTACGAGGATCAGGTTTCATTCCGCTCCCAATCAAACTGAGGGCAAAAAAAAAAAAGCTTCCATTGGTCGATTTTATCTGCATTACACCCAACGAGGAGGGACGCACAGCGAGTATCAAAGTGCGTACAGTATGCTGATGAGCTAGACTTCAGTGGAATAGAATTCCCGTTGCAAATGAAATCTCAGTTAACGTCTTCGGCCATGAGAAGGACAAAGGGTACCCTTTACACTTGACAAAGAAACAGTTTATGCGCCATGTAGATCTTCTGGTTATATCGAATGGAAATAGATCGCACTATTGCTGGATAAAAAAATTCAACCGTCTGATGAACAATGGTCAGCATGACAACCAAAATTCTATTGCTCTACTGCTTGCATGGTTTCACGAAAAAGAGAATGCTTAACAATCGCACGCCCTACTGTCAAACTCAAGGAGCTCAAAGAACAGATGCCTTCGGAGAAAACAAGTGGCTAAACTACTCCGATGTCTCCAAACAACTTAAAGTACCTTTCGTGGTATATGCTGATTTTGAATGCATAGCAGAAGCAATTTCAACATGTTAACGGAACGTTTGCAAATCAAGCACGACGAAACTGGCTAAACACATACCATCAGGTTTTACTTATAAAATCGTTGGACCGGATGATACCCTCACCGATGATCACGTGACCTACCGTGGTGAAAACGTTGCTGAAACGTTTGTGCAACATATGTTACAGGTAGAAGATAAGCTTATTAATATTTTAAGGAGCTCTAAACCGCTTCAGATGTTGAGGGAAGATGAAATGTTATTTCAGAAAGCCACGCATTGTCATATTTGCCAGAAGAAACTTGGATCAGATCGAGTACGCGATCATTGTCATGTGACTAGGAAATTTCGAGGTGCCGCCCACAATACCTGCAATCTGAATCTCAAACAAAGGGAACGGATTCCTGTTTTATTTTCCAACTTGAGGGGATATGATTTTCATTTGATCATGCAAGCCATCGAAAAAGTGAATCATAAACATATAAGCTGCATTCCTCAAAACCATGAAAAGTATATATCGTTTTCGATGGGGAAATTAGATTTCGTTGATTCCTTTCAATTTCTGTCAACATCCTTGGAAAAACTCGTGCACAACCTTTCAAAAGAAGGTGAAGAGAAATCCAAGCACCTCACACAGTACATCGAGCAGAAGTTTCCTTGATGCATCAAAGAAATGCTGGATTTACTCATGCGTAAGGGTGTTTATCCATACGAGTACATGGACAGCATGGAGAAATTCAATGAAACTTTCTTCCAGATATATCAGCATTTTACAGTAGCATTAGCGACTAAAGCATATCAGAATCGGATTATGACCATGCCAGGATGGTGTGGAAAATGTTCCACGTGTCCAATATGGGGGAATAGCACGATCTATATACGGAAACTGACGTCATCCTGGTAGCCGATGTCTTTGAAAACTTTAGAGATCTGTGTTCTCATATATATGGATTGGACCCAGCTCACTTTTATACCGCTCCGGGACTGGCATGGCAGGCAGTGCTTGAAATGACAAAAGTTAATTACTGATCCTGATATGCATCTTTTCATTGAACGAGGACAGAGAGGAGGTATTTTGATGCTACCCCAGTGACACGGGAAAGAAAACAATCTATATATAGATGGTTATGACCCCAGTCAACCAAACAACTATCTCATTTATCTGGATGCCAACAATTTATATGGATAGTCCATGAGTCACTTCTTCCCAACACATGAATTTCGGTGGCTTTCGAAAGAAGAAATCAATTCATTAAATGTGCAACGTGTTGCTGAAAATTCAGAAGTAGGGTACATTTTGTCTGTTGACCTCGTTTATCCAGCTGAGCTGCATGATCTTCACAGTGACTATCCCCTGACGCCGGAGTCACTGGAAGTCAAAACAAACATGTTATCACCCTACCAGCGACAACTCCTGAATGATCGGGGGGGGGGGGGGGGACGTCTGTGAGAAAATTAGTACCGAATTTCAACAGCAAATCCGACTATGTTGTCCATTATAGAAATCTACAACTGTATCTAGCACTCGATATGAAGATTAGCAAAATCTATCAAGTTCTAGTATTTCAGCAGGATACGTGGCTGCAACAATACATCGGTATTAACACGAAAAACAACTAAGAATGACTTTGAGAAAGATCTCTACAAATTAATGAATAAAAGTGTGTTTGGAAAGACAATGGAAAATCTTAGAAAACGAGTGGATATTCAGCTCATCCACCGGGACGAAGGCTCCTCAAGGTCACGGCAAAACCGGGGTTTAAATCATTTAAAATATTCAACAAAGATCTGGCTTCAATGGAACTTACAAAACAGAATCTTGTCTTAAATCGTCCTATTTACGTTGGATTTTCCATCTTACAAATGTCAAAGGCACTGATGTACGATTTCCACTACAACCATATCAGATCCACTTATGGAGGAAAGGCTGGGCTACTGTTCACGGACACTGATTCTTTATGTTACAATATTTTTTACAGAAGACTTGTACAAGGATCTGGAAAAAATCAAAAATCAATTTGATTTCAGCGACTACCCAACCAATCATTTTCTATATGATAGTACCAACAAAAAGGTCTTGGGGAAAATGAAAGATGAAGCAATGTCAGTGCCTATGACAGAGTATGCCGGATTGAGACCTAAGATGTATAGTCTTACTTACGGACCAAGTGAAAAACGCACTGCCAAATTGTCAGCAAATCGGTGATACGATCAAAATTGCGTCATTTATCGTACAAAGAATGATTATTTCGAAGAGAATCCCACATGGAAACTATGGTAACATTTAGATCGGATAAACATCAGATACACAACATTGCATTAAACAAAACAACTCTTTCCCCCTTTGATGACAAACGGTATATATTGAACGATGAAATCCACACATTAGCTCCTGGATACTGGCGAATTTACCATAATGCAACGGCCATGGTTATTTAAGGATTGGAGTAAGAGATTACAGCCAT
Source organism: Ostrea denselamellosa (assembly GCA_024699665.1). Lineage (NCBI taxonomy): Eukaryota > Metazoa > Mollusca > Bivalvia > Ostreida > Ostreidae > Ostrea > Ostrea denselamellosa. The sequence goes on from JAMZEH010000071.1 coordinate 5,731,530, forward strand.
TTCATGTTCTGCAGCCATGGAGTCCACATCGATCATCATGAATCAATGTAAGATTTTCCTGATTGATTGATTGATTGATTATCTATTGCTTTCCGCCACACTCAACAATTTTTCAGTTATCTGGTGACGTCCAGTTTTTGTTGGTGAGGGAGAGAACCCAGATACAATGTACCTGGGAAGAGACCACCGACCTTCCGCAAGTAAACTGGCAAACTTGCTCACATAACGCCGCGGCCGAGATTCGAACACGCGACGACAGAGGTGAGAGGCTTTGTGATTTTGAGTTCGATGCTCTAACCACTTGGCCACGGATTTTCCTGAAAACTTATGTATGGCCTCATGATCTGCAACGTCACTTGCAACAAAAACACATATCTGATGAACAACAAGAAAATATGACATGTCCTAAACAGCAGCAGGGATATACTATGTCCCTTCAGCAGCAGGAGCAGCAAAAGCAGCAAGACACTTCACAAAGTCAACTGCAATGGATGCATGTAATGCAGACAGGAATATATAACAATACACAAAATCTTTACCCAGGATCACATCTTCAGCAGCAGCAGCAGCAGATATTTCGATTTAAACATCCTTTTCCTGCAAACGTGTCAGGACCTACCTCATGTGGAAAAACATACTTTGTCAAAGTACTGCTTAACCAAAATTGCTCCCCCACCAGAGCGAATAATTTGGCTTTATAAATGATGGCAACCTTTGTATGACGTCATAAAGGACACAGTTTCCCCCAATGTTGAATTCATTAAGGAAATACCAATGGATTTGGAAGACGATTCGTTTTTAAATTCTCAAACAAGAAATGTACTGATTCTAGATGATATGATGTCAAGTGCCTCCAAGGATCCCCGGGTCAATGAATTGTTTATGGAAGGACGCCATCACAGAAACCTTTCAGTCATCGCTATCAATCAAAACCTGTTCTACAACAAGGATCCAACCCAAAGACGAAATTGCCATTACCTACTTTAGTTTAAAAATCCAATAGACAAACAACAAGTGATGACACTGGCTCGACAGATGTATCCTGAGAATTCCCATCATTTTATGAGACATTTTAAAGAAGCAACGGAAAAACCTTTTGGGCATCTCTTAATAGATTTAAAACCAACAATTCCTGAATCGATGCGCATGCGCACTGATGTGTTCATAGACATATCTATAAAGGAAGACACACCGGAGACAATAGGTCATTTGCAAAGATCTTCTGGAGAAGAAAGGATGCATCTGAAAAGCACTGGTGAAGTAGAAACCCCAACTTTTGAAAATACTGGTTCATCATTGGATAATACAATGACTTCATGTGACGATTGTGGACTTGTTTGTGATAGTATTCATGACCTTCAACGGCATATCAAACGATGGTGCCCGGAGAATGAGAATCGAAAACGAAAACTACCTCTGGATGATTATGAGGAATCGCTAGAAAAGAAACCACGTGTCCTTCAGTCAGATGAATACGTGATGAACCGTGAAGATGACTCCCCTAGTACATCAACAGAAGAGGACTACTTCAAAAGACCGAGACAAAGGTCTATTTCTAAAAATGAGGATACCTGGTCTGAAAAGGTTGCAAAATATCAAAACGATGGCTTATCCAAAAAGGAAGCAAAAGAGAAGGCAGATAACAAAATGAAAGAGACCAATTTCATCACATTTCTGAACCTTTATGGGAACACTATTCTTGACATGTTAGACTTGAAAAATGGGATAATACATGACAAAGTAATGAAAAGTATTGAAAAGTTTCATAAAAGGGGTTATGAAAATTTACCGGCTATTCGTATGACTCTAAGGAAGTACAAGCATTTACTTGAAGAAATGATGTTGGAAACAGATGACGAAGAAACAGATGATGAAGAAGATGAGGATGAAAATGATGAAGTGGAATCTTGTGATGAATCGGGGGATGGAAATTATGAATGAAATGATTATAAATATGTATGGAAGATTGCTAAACATTTATTTTGGTGCAGGGGATCGACGAGGAAACATGTCTTGGGAGAACTAATTACGTGAAATTCATTACAATCCAAATAACGCTGGTAGTTTTCTGGGACCAGATAAATTGTTCCGGTATGTGCGAAAAGATGGAAAATATGTTATTAGCAAATATAAAATCAGGAAATGGTTGCAAAAATAAGAGGCTTACAGCTTACAGAGACCACTACGGAGACGTTTTCAGCGACACAAACTAATGGTGACTGGTATAGATGACCTATGAATAGGAGATCTCGTGGATATGGCCAAGTTTGCCAAGTGCAACGATGGATTTCTGTATGTACTGGTTGTGATTTATGTTTTCTCAAAGTACTTGTGGATGCGCACTTTGGAAAACAAAAAGGGGTTACCGTCGCCATTGCTTTAAGGGACATTTTCAAAGAGGGCAGAGTCCCTAAAAGAATATGAACAGATAAAGGATAGGAATTTCGAGCTAAGGAAGTTCAGATAATCTTCAAAGATTATGATGTTCAACATCTTTATGCTCAGAATGAAACCAAAGCTGCAGTTGCCGAGCGGGTCATCAAAACTATGAAGACGAGGATTTATCGTTTTATGATTTATCAAAAGTCGTATGCATATATTAAAGAACTTCAAACTTTAATTAAAAGCTACAATAGCACATATGATAGGATCATTGGCATGACTCCTAAAAGTGTCAATAGTGGAAATGAAACAGCTATGTGGTGGAGGATGTATTGGCCAAGGGATCGCACAGTTATTAAAGAGACAGAGACTGTAAAGAAACCTTTTAGATTTAAAATAGATGATCACGCTCGATTCACCCATCTCAGGAATCCATTTTCCCGCGAATATGATGAAAGGTGGACGTGTGAAATTCTTATCATTTCTCAGAGAATTTTACGTGGTGGTTTACATGTGTACAGAGTACAGGATTTTGATGGAGATGAAATCAAAGGAATTTTTTTATCAATCAGAACTTCAAAAAGTGGTTATGAAAGAGGACGATCTATGTATGGTTGAAAAAATATTAAAGACCAGAGGAAAGGGAAATAACAAACAATATTTCGTAAAATGCTTTATTATCCTAAGAAATTTAACACTTGGATCAATGCGTCTGATGTTTCTAATTCATGATAAAGGAGAGTGCACTACCCTGGAAAGGTTCAACATCTGATTCCATCTTATTAGAAAGAGCGTACTTAAATACAGATCACTTAAGTATGACATGGTGGATGGTAGACGACTCTCATAGTGTAAATATTTATATTGTATATTATAGACTAAGGTGTAGGTCATTGTAAAATGGACGTGGGATGGCTGTCCGACCCATGCTTCATTATTACAACGGAGAAAATAAAATTTTAGAACTTATAAATGATCTCTTGTCTTTGACTTAAAGTTAACTTGTGTTACTCCGACTGCCACTGAATCAATTTAACCGTGTTCATTGTTGTAATGGGGAGAATAAATTATCTCGTATTTTTGGTTGATGTTAGTTGTGTGGATTATGTAATCAATAATTACTAGTTAATTGACACTTCATTAACATTTAATATTTCACAAATCAATTTGTTAATTGATTGATTGATTGATTATTGATTGTTTTCCGCCACACTCAACAATTTTTCAGTTATCTGGTGGCGTCCAGTTTTTGTTGGTGGAGGAGAGAACCCAGATACAATGTACATGGGAAGAAACCACGACCTTCCGCAAGTAAACTGGCAAACTTGCTCACATAACGCCGCGGCCGAGATTCGAACACGCGCCGACAGAGGTGAGAGGCTTTGTGATTTTGAGCCCGATGCTCTAACCACTCGGCCACGGAGGCCCCAATTTGTTAATTAATCAAACTCATTAGATGAAATCATAATTAGCGTCATCCCTTGGAGATTACTCCAGAGATAGAGTTGTGTTATGCTCGACTGTTTCTGAATCATTATCTGGGATTATGTAATCAATTATTACTAATTAAATTGACATGACGTCATAGGTAGCCTCGCACCCTGGGAGACTACTCCATAGTGACCCTATGGGAGGCTACTGCGCCAGAAAGGGTACTTCTCCCCTACTGCCAGTAAAATGTGTAAAGTGAGAAAAAATTAACCATTTGACAGAAATTGGGAGGACAGAGCACTATAGAGGAAAAAAATCCTGTCCTCACAATTATGTCCTTAAAAAAGTGATCGACCTACCGCATGTGAAAGGTGTAGATACAAAATATCACATTAGTGAGGACAAGTGGTGCGAGGACGTGTTCTTACTGGTGATATTCTCTCTGAAAACCACTATTTTCATAATTCGAAAGAGTATTTGATAAACTTTTATAGTTTGTGTATTCTCTTCTAGAAATTGTGAGGACGTCCTCACTTCACAGGTTTGGTCGGAGAGAGAGAGAGAGAGAGAGAGAGAGAGAGAGAGAGAGAGAGAGAGAGAGAGAGAATTATATACCTTTTGTACTGGTTGGTGAGGGAGAATTGTGTTTCTGGCTTTTTTTGCGTTTTGTCCTTTTTCTGTGTGGAGTTTCTTTTATCACCCTGCTCGGGTTTGAGGCTGTGTAATAATATTATAACGCAACTATTAAGTTTAATATATAACATCAATATTATATATAACTATTAATTTTATTTAAACAGCTATTCAATGATTTAGACTATCATTCTACACATTATTTTGAATTTATCACGGTAACACAAAATGTTCTGACGTCCTTTGGAAAAAGGTATATTGTAATTCGTGCGTTTTATATGTCACATTTATATCATTTCTTACAGGAAGGAGGTCGCCTATCGTCATCTGCTACCCCGGCAGACCTCTCTGAATACACCGGGGGTCAACTTAACACCTTATCCCTGTCCTTAACCGTTGTTAGTGACAGTATGTAGTGACAGTTTAACCACTCACTGTCAGTGACAGTATGTAGTGACAGGTTAACTACTGTCAGTGACAGTATGTAGTGACAGATTCACCACTGTCAGTGACAGAATGTAGTGACAGGTTAACCACTGTCAGTGTTAGTATGAGTGACAGTTTAACTGCTCGCTGTCAGTGACAATATGTAGTGACAGATTAACCACTGTCAGTGACAGTATGCTCACAGGAGCCTAATCCCTTGATCTGTTCTAGTCAGGGTTTGGAAAGATCAGTAAACATAGGTGACAGTACCCTTTCAACCAGTTTTAAAATTGTAAGTAGATGACTAATCTCTGTGTCTGTGTCCTACTTAAAACTAACAGGGTGTGATGATGAACACAAGGCCTTACACTTAAAAGAAAGAGGTTAACCACTGTCAGTGACAGTATAGTGGAAGGTTGACTGTTGTCAGTGACAGTACACAGTGGAAGGTTAACCATTGTCAATAATAGTGCATAGTGGAATGTTACCGCTGTCAGTGACAGTACATGGTGGAATGTGACCACTGTCAGTGACATTACATGGTGGAATGTTACCGCTGTCAGTGACAGTACATGGTGGAATGTTACCGCTGTCAGTGACAGTACATGGTGGAATGTTACCGCTGTCAGTGACAGTACACGGTGGAATGTTACCGCTGTCAGTGACATTACACGGTGGAATGTTACCACTGTCAGTGACATTACATGGTGGAATGTTACCGCTGTCAGTGACAGTACATGGTGGAATGTTACCGCTGTCAGTGACAGTACATGATGGAATGTTACCGCTGTCAGTCACAGTACATGGTGGAATGTTACCGCTGTCAGTGACAGTACATGATGGAATGTTACCGCTGTCAGTCACAGTACATGGTGGAATGTTACAGCTGTCAGTGACATTACACGGTGGAATGTTACCGCTGTCAGTGACATTATATGGTGGAATGTGACCACTGTCAGATACATTACATGGTGGAATGTTACTGCTGTCAGTGACATTATGCTTTAGGCAATAGTACATGTACATATGGAGATATTTTCAATCTGATAAATACAGAAAACCCCAGAAAGTATTATATGTAGCACGATACGAACAAGACGCGATAAAGACATATGCTTATTTTCTTCAAAAATGAATAAATCTACAGGTACAAATTATGCATATATCGAAGTACGTCTGTACTATGCATACCTTGAACTTTTTCTTCATTATAAAAAGTAAGCCAGAACAAAATTTCTAAGATATAAATATACAGCCTTTTTATTCTTACCTTTTTCTCCCCTCTACTTTCATTAGAGTTCCAAAGTATAATGCACACATTATCCTGAATATTGCCTGAGGCGGTTTTACTAATTATGCAAATTCATTAGCGTTTAAATACACCGTTTTTGAAAAAAATATGACTCAAAAGAATGCCTTTTTGATAATTAAATAAAAACTGTTTTCTTCGTTATTATTATTATTTAAAACATCCAAATTCACTTACATTTGACTTTATTTATTTATTATTTTAACATCCCCCCCCCCCCTTAACATTTTCCGGGATTATAATGTATATACGAGCCAGTTTGAATTTTAGTGAGACAGTCGAGTTTCCGAATTTTCTTTTTCCTGACGTGTAGTGTCTCCGGTTCGTTTATTTAGCAACCATGATAAAGACAATAATACTGATTGGAGGCCCAATGAAAGGTAATTGTCATTCTATATCTACACTCAATTATTTCTCGTGACTATGAAGAAGGAAAGACTAAAATGCAAAACTTGATGTCCCAACTGGATTTCAGCTCTGCCTCGCCCAGGAACACCCAGTTGAATTGCATCAGCACAAATTAAATACCTTCTATGAAAAACATTGGTTACAGTAGACCTAAAACCCTAAACTCCATTATTACTTTTCAGCAGTCAGCACAATTGGTAGTTACAATAACCTAGCTTATCATTTTAACCACCAGCTTAGCCATCAACTCGACCACTATTAAATATTCCAGGGATCAGGGTCCTATTCACCCGAGTCTGATCCATTGCATTGGGTTATTTCCCTTTGATCCCTTTTACATTTGAACAATCTTCTCATACTCTAGCAAATCCGGACTCCTTTTTCAGTATATGCATAGTGACTTAAAATTAGTAAAAGCAGCAAAGAGTAGGAGTTTGCAAACACATATTGCAAAGTGCTAGGTGTACATGTATTAGCAGTACTATTAGTAAAACAATGAAGAGTTTTACTGTCTTCTTACCACAGTAAATCTTAAGGAGACACTACAGCTCATTTTGCACAAAATTTAATAAAACGACAATTTTTCCAGAGCTTTCTTAAGTTATATATATATATATATATATATATATATATATATATAGTTGTATGTATTAACTTTGCAAAAATAACACATTTCTAAAGTTGAAAATTCATGAAAATACCTTTAGATGAGCTAAAAACAAAAAAAAATTGTCTTCCTTTTGGTCTTTTGATGCATGCAATCGGACAATAAACAGTGCAGCAGTGAGAGAGAGTGGACAGTGGCTAGACTCAGAATTTTGACAGATTATGCAAGAAAAGTGATAAAAATACAACAAAATACAACTCATACACAAACTAAAATGTATGTGGGGATCAGCATGACCACTTGATAAACCAAGAGCTAGGAGACACACCGCATGTAGGGCTTTTAAAGCTATTTTATCTGAATACATCACATGTTAGTTCAAAAAAACATTATTTGGTCAATAGGGACATGGTATGGGTTTCATTAAAATAATGATTTAAAATTACTTAACTGAATAATCCCATACATGAAAAGGGAATATGGAACCCTTAGGGGTATCTACATATTTAAAGTTCATATACAATTTGTTTGCTGTCATTCTAAATCACATCAATTTTTGAAAGTCAGTGAAGAAACCTTTGAATGCCAGATAATCTTCCAAGCACAATTGATACATTCAATAAAATTGTTCAAAATTGTCAGTATGATTTAATTTTTATCAATAAGCATTTCATAAAACACTTGATTAAAATGTGGAAAATGAACTGTAGTGCCTTCACATTATTTTTTTCCACTGTGATGTCGATCAGACGAATCATTTCTTCAGCATGATTGCTTGCTTATACTGCCTGTCATACTTTTTCTGAATTCATTGGCTATATTTAATCTTGATACCTAGATGACAAAGGAGTGTTGTATGTGTTTGCTTTAGCCCTTTCATTTGAAAATATCCGAGATATTGATATCATCCATCTCAGAATCCTCCAGCAAATTTCGCTGGGAATTTTGCCTCCACTAATTTTCCAATTATTCCAAAAGAGCAATTTCTCCCTGAAACTACATTAATCCATGCAAGAAGAATGCTATACACAATTCTTGTAACAATAACTATGGGGTGTTGAATACATGATCCATATAAATCCCTTTTGACTTCTGATGTTCCAGTTTTATTACTTCATAACCACATTGTGCTGAAAAATTCAGAAGAGTTCCTTTATAAGCTTCCCAGTGTTTTAAAATTTAGCCTTAAAATCACTGATAAATTCATTACATAGACTGACTTTTATAATTGATCTTTTAATGGCAAAATATAGAAATACTGCAAAGTCAATAAATGAAAACATATTGGGCTCAACTATGCTGTTATTGGACGAAAGGAAGTAGATCACCTGTTTTGAGATAGTTAGGGTCCCAATCTGGTCTATTGCACCTTTTACAGCAAAATGGAGCGATATATGTCTAAACAGTATCTGCCAGTAATTTGGACACATGGATTCAATAAAATACTTTATTTTTTTAAGAACAGTGTGTCACTTCATTTGATTGAATGTGCAAAGCTTCTAACAGATTTCAGTGAAACATGTTTTACTTTTGTTCTCAGTGACCAATCACATTGAAAGAATGGCATAGCGTGGTCTTCCAAACTTACTTTCATTAAAATCTTACCCCGTGGGGTTCCGGGTTGTTAGAATAGATCCTCATTACCCCTTGCTTGTCGGAAGAGGCGACTAAATGGGGCGGTCCTTCGGATGAGACCGCAAAAACCGAGGTCCCGTGTCACAGCAGGTGTGGCACGTAAAAGATCCCTCCCTGCTTAAAGGCCATAAGCGCCGAGCATAGGCCTAAATTTGCAGCCCTTCACCGGCAATGGTGACGTCTCCATATGAGTGAAAGATTCTCGAGCGGGACGTTAAACAATATTTAATTAATCAATCAATCATTAAAATCTTATGGTCAGTCAGTCAGTGAAATTTGCATGCTTGATCAAGCAAAGTGACAAACTGTTATTGGAGCAACTGTAATATGCTTACTGGTCAACGTTGATCAGACCACTTCAACAGAATGCATACATTGCTTGCCATTCATTAGATGGTCTGTAGCTTCAATAAGTATATTACGTAATTATGGAACTCCATATGTACTCTTGGATTTTCAACCTGGTAGCTCAGTGGTTAGAGCGTTCACTTCGTAACCTGGAGGTCGTGAGTTTGAGCCCTGCTCGTGCCATGGCCGTGTCAAACCTAAGACGAAAAATAGGTGGTGATTGCTCCTTCGCCAAACGCTCAGCATTTAGAAGCGAGAATCATGGGTCTTTCGGATATGACCTTAAAAATGGAGGTCCCGTGTCATGGTAGGTATTGGCACATTAAAGAACCCTCACTGCTATGGCCATGAGCGCTAAGCATAAGTCTAAATTTGTGGTACTTCACCTACAGCTGGTGACGTCTCAATATGAGTGAAAAATTCTTGACGGGACATAAAACAATCAATCAATTCAACCTGATTGTAGGCATTTGCAATTTTTTCCCAAGTTATAGGCATTGTTTTACATGATGTGCAACATTAGCTTTTAATTACATTTATACATGCGTCATCTAAATCCTATTTGTTGCATTGGGTGGGACCAGCTATATATGTAGAGTAAAATTTTCCATATATAATTCTGAACATTGTTCAAGTAGACATTATTTCCTTTTAGTGGAGAATATTACTGAGTGATTTGTTAATCTGTAATTTTATATTCAATTATCATGTTTCAAACACCTTTAACCAATATAACAAAATTTTAGAAAGTGGTAACGAAATGAAAATGATGTGCAAGTCACTGTAAAATAAGTTCTCTGTTTTTAAAGGTACTCGCTTTCGGCCACTGTCGCTTGAGCTTCCAAAACCTCTGTTTCCAGTTGCTGGGTATCCTATAATTTATCATCACATTGAAGCATGCAGCAAGGTCAGTAAAAGTTACGGGGGCTGTCTAACACAGCATACAGATTAACAACAAACCTTTTAGTCTCAAATACAACAACAATTATTTGTTTAAAATGTTTTTATTCCTAAAAGAAAATGGCACATAGTGAAGAGCAACATGAGGCCCATGGGTCATAACGGTAACATGCACCAACTTATCAATGGACAGCTCAATTAAGCAATGTATTAATTATTCGTATAAAATGAAAGCAAACTGTTCTTGACTTTCCAAGTCCAGTTTATTATAATGTCCATTAAAGAGTAAAAGAGCATATTTAAACAATCTGACACATATTTTCACAACATGATTGTTGCTCCATGAATTTAAGCCTCAGTAACTAGTCCAGGGGTCGTGAACCCCAGTCTTCATAACCAGTATTTAGTGACAATGCACTGAAGTAAAGAGGATTCATTTGACAGAATAAATGTGTCACTAGTCTTTATATTAGCTCTGCCCTAGAACCTGAGCCCCTGGAACATGGGCAAGAAATTTCACAATTTCTGAAAAGGACTAGCTGCTATATGCTCTTTATAACCATGCATAAAGCATTAATTCAAATTCACAAAACTAGACATAAAGAAGACAATTTTTAACAAAACATCTTCCTTTTTTTTTTTAAAAACTAGATATCCATTTGAGCCCCACCCTAAGGTCTGAATCCCTGGCCCTGGGATTTTACAATATTAATAATTTATAAAACAGCTACCTGCTTTTAATAACCATGCACAAAATATATTATCACAATGCACTGAGAAGTAAAAACATAAATTCCCCCCAAGATTAAATGCATTTCCACTCTATAACTATCTGTGTCCCACTCTAAAGCCTAAACCCCAGTGAGAACAAATGAGGAAGGGAATTCAACAGCTACACGCCATTTTACAACCATGTGTACATTATTTGTACACAGAAGCAATGAAAAGGATATCAAATGTTTCATATAATTTACATGCATTTCAATTTGGACACCACCCTTGAGTCTGACCTAGAGCTCTTGAATATCACAATTTAGGTAGAGGGATCTGTGCTTTTCATGTGTATGGATAGTTTATCTTTAAGTTGTGTAGGGTTCAGAGATATTGAAAGAATGCATTTTAATTATATGAGCCAGAACCCCTGACCTAAACAACCATGGATTCCAACATTTCTGAAAGAAGCATCCTTCCTCATCCCAGTTTGTTGTCCCTGAATACAGAAGAATTCAAAGTACATGTATTGTATTTTTTAAAGGACTGACACCCATCCTAATACCAAATCCCCTGACCCAGGGGCCATAAATTTCACAATTTTCAAAACTTTTCTCTTCATTATTGCTATGCACTTAGTCCCATTGTTTGATGTCCAGGGGTCAAGAAGAATTTTATCAAAACATTTTCACTATATGAACAAGAAAGCCCTGACCAAGGACCAAGACCTCCTTAGTTAAGGGTCATGAATTCCACAATTTTGGTAGAGATATCCATGCTCATCATGACTATATACAGAGTAGTCTATTTGATGCCCCTGAGTAAAGAAGAATTTTTTTATAGATTGCATAACTCTTCTAGGTTTTGACCCCCATACCGCAACTCCAGGGGTGCAATAACCATGAAATTCACTATTTTGGGTCCCCTTACTCCAAAGATGTTCCATGTCAAACTGACCAGAGGGAATGTACTTACAGAGAAGTTGATTATGTTCAAATGTTAATGCAAAAAGACAAACAGCTATGAACTGTAATAGGTCATGAGTGACTCGTGTGACCTAAAATTGCTTGTTGATAAAAAGTATGAAAACCTATGCCCTCTCTCCCCTAATTCGCCTTGCAAGCTGAATATCCCTAGGCATGATTGTGACCCTCTTGGCGTGAATGGCGCACAAGTTGGTGTCCTCAAAGAGTCCAACCAGGTAAGCTTCACTGGCCTCTTGCAAGGCTCCAAGAGCAGCACTCACAAATCTTAAGTCAGTCTTGAAGTTCTGAGCGATCTGACGAACCAGACGTTGGAATGGGAACCTCCTGATAAGGAACTCTGTGCTCTTTTGGTATCTCCTGATCTCGCGAAGGGCAACAGTTCCAGGTCTGTATTTCCAACATTTGCCATTTCCAGCTAAAACGACAAAAACAGAAGTGTGAGTTTATGTACAGCTCACTCTAATTTAAATTACGCCCTACTTTCTAATTAATATGTGTTTTGTAATAGTACAACAAAACACAATATTAGACAGTAAAATCTATAAATGATGTAATAGTGGATTGATTATGATGTGCTGCTCTATTGACCAGCTTCATACCCGTGGCTCAAGTTTAAAATTCAATGCAGCTTATTCATAATCTTAAATCTGATATTGATTGTCTAATGCATTAAGATTTGAGGACTTTTATGATTATAAATACATTTTGAGGAGACATATTGATGGCATATAAGAATGATTTAAAACAAAATGACAGCTTTCGATCACACACACACACACACACACACACACATATATATATATAATTTTTATTTATTTTTTGAGGATATTGCAGTGTGGATATATACACATTGTGGATTGATTGATTAATTATATATTGTTTAACGTCCCACTTGAGAATCTTTCACTCATATGGAATGGTGACCATTACCGGTGAAGGCTGCAAAATTTAGGCCTATACTCAGTGCTTATGGCCTTTGAGCAGGGAGGGATCTTTAATGTGCCACACCTGCTGTGCCACAGAGCCTCAAATTTTGAGGTCTCATCCGAAGGACCAACCCATTTAGTCGCCTCTTATGACAGTCTAGGGTGCTGAGGATCTATTCTAACAATCTGGATCCCTTGTGGTGTGGGTGGATACATGGTAAATCAATATTCAAAGTGTACAATCACTGTGTGGAAAGAAATATGGATCCAATGAGTAGAAATGGATGGTGGGAAATATCTTACTATAGTATATGCGGAATTTTTTAACGAAAACTTCTTTTTGGCATCATTAGTGAGGATGATGAGACCCCTAAATATTTGTAACAATTTCCTCTAAATCGGAAGTAATAGTTATCTTTCCTAGAATAATAAAGTCGCTAAAATTAGCCCTAGTTACCCATTTTTATGAAAGAATGCTAAATTTGTGTCTCTCTGAAACTTCCACGTACACAGCATTTCAACATATTGCTCTTTTTCCACTTTTACATTTGGATTTTTGTTTGCTTAATTACAACCCCACCCCCATTATTTTTATTGCTTGTATTTTTTTTTGTTTTAAGTCTTCTGACTCAGAGGACAAACTTGTATTTCTAGTGATCCACAATTTTCATTGTAATCATAAGGTGATGTAATCCAAAAATAAGTTTTATATCAGTTTCACTGAGTAACCATTTGTTTCAGCTGCCATGTCACATGTCTACCCAATAAAAAATAAAGATTGCTGTGTTTCCACTACCCTTCTGACCTAAAATTATACCCCCTACCCTACATATTATTTTGACAAATTCTTGAGTAAAGTAACCTGGTTTTGGAATTAGTAGTTGTACTTTCTTCAGACTTAATTAGAGGCATCATACCTAAAATTATACCCCCTACGCTACATATTATTTTGACAAATTCTTGAGTAAAGTAACCTGGTTTTGGAATTAGTAGTTGTACTTTCTTCAGACTTAATTAGAAGCATCTATAGTTGATTTGATTGGGAAAAATGAGTCCCTCATATTCAATATGTTAATATATCTGCATGGAGATTGTGTTCAAAATGTTTCTTTGTGTACTCCGAAAATAAAGTGTGATAAAAATTATTTATTTATTTCCTGCCCACCTTTCCTAATTTTGTCTTGGATATTTGCGGAAACACAACACTTATTACTCGTTGCCTTATAGTTCTTGGTGCAGCTATGTTTAAATACTTTAAACATGTATCTTATAATTTCCACTGAATTCATCTCCAGCCTACATGTAGGATAAGTCTCCTATAAAACTTAACGTGAGTATTACACCACAGGTAACATAAAAATACTGACATTTCAGTCCTCGTTTCTTGTCAAGACCACTTTGAGTTATATGCTCTATAGTTCCAGACTCAATGCTACCGAGTCTATCAAAACTGAGAAGTGGTAGCAAATTTTAATTAGATTGGGTATGAACATTGATTCAATCAAACATTTCAACATTAGATCGGAATTGATGATTCAATGTGCAGACATTTTATCGGTATTGACCCTGACAGTGTGATGTTTCCTCGAGCAGATGTCACGTGACAACTAATTTGGGATTTTTTTGTTCTCTTTTATGTAATAATCATTATCTGCTACCAGATTATTGAAATTATCAATGATAAAACATGGATTTAGCAATATACAACAGCCCTCTCAATTTTCCTTGTTTCGAGTTCATTTTTCATTATATGATACAAAACACAGTTATCAAACTTTAGTTAATAACATTTCAGCTATGCTACATGTATGTGAACTAAATCAAACAATTGCAGAGTTTAGAACATATTGAATAAAAGAAGTCCATGTCCAAAAAAAAAAAAAAACACAAACAAACAAAAAAAATGTCATTGAGTTTAAGAAGTATCAGATCTGGACTAGTTTGAATTTGTAAACTATGTGGGGAAATAACTGCAGCACAAACAACCGTGCCAGCAGGTTTGGTGACATAGTTCTGTCATTTGTCAAATAAATGTTCACTTACCAGCAAAAAATCCTTCATATTTTTTTTTTTTTTATTTTATATTCTAATATGCTATTTTCATTTGCTGTCAGATCAGTATGTCAACTCGTCAGATCATCACTTGTGATCACGCATTTGCTGACATATGCTTTCTGTGTTAATACCTGACAAGTAAACCTCGCAATCTGAGGAGTTGACAAGTCGACATTATCGTCTGAAAAGTTGGCAAATTGATAATGATGTTGACATGTCAGATCAGTATGTCAACTCGTCAGATCAGTATGTCAACTCGTCAGATCATCACTAGTGATCATGCATTTGGACGTGGAAGCATTATTGCAGTTACCTTTAAAACTTTTGTTTTTTATCATTTGACATCGGAGTTGATCTGACAAGTGATGACAAAACTATGTCACCACTACACATGTGCAGGTGGACCATTCATGGACGTACACCCTCACCCCCTGTTTATACCCCCCCCCCCCCCCCCCCCAGATCATCAAAGAAAGAAAGAAAAAATTGATACTGGCAAAAAAAAAAAAAAAAAGTTAAGTGTTAAGACTCCTTGGAGAAAAACTTCATTAGTGGATTCCACTCCAAAATTTCTGGATCCGCGCACTCCCCATAACTGTAGAATTCGAACCATTGACCACAAGTGTACCACTGACCTGCATTGGAGACATTTTTTTTAGCTGTCTTTCTTGCCATCTGTTTCTTAGCAACCTTTCCTCTTGCAGTCTGCTTCGTTCTGGACATTTTGGGTGCTCTAAATATACAGGCATGCGCAAACAAACTTCCGAAGGGAAAAAAGCGACCGTCTGGACATTTTGGGTGCTCTAAATATACAGACATGCGCAAACAAACTTCCGAAGGGAAAAAAGCGACCGGGGCCTCGCGTCCAAATGTGGGCGCCAAATGTAACAGAGACTGGATTGTGCCTCTGCTGAGAATCGAACCCGGGACCTCTGGCACGAGGGTCCATTGCTCTACCGATCGAGCTAAAGGGTTAACCCACTAGCCCGAGCTAGTAGGAAGGCCATGTATCTAACACTACCACACCTTTACACTAAATTTTGCGAAAAAAATAGACAGAATATTAATAACGGTGTTATTTTGTAGTATTGATTGAGATTAAATAACGGTGTTATTTTGTAGTATTGATTGAGATTAAATAACGGTGTTATTTTGTAGTATTGATTGAGATTAAATAACGGTGTTATTTTGTAGTATTGATTGAGATTAAATAACGGTGTTATTTTGTAGTATTGATTGAGATTAAATAACGGTGTTATTTTGTAGTATTGATTGAGATTAAATAACGGTGTTATTTTGTAGTATTGATTGAGATTAAATAACGGTGTTATTTTGTAGTATTGATTGAGATTAAATAACGGTGTTATTTTGTAGTATTGATTGAGATTAAATAACGGTGTTATTTTGTAGTATTGATTGAGATTAAATAACGGTGTTATTTTGTAGTATTGATTGAGATTAAATAACGGTGTTATTTTGTAGTATTGATTGAGATTAAATAACGGTGTTATTTTGTAGTATTGATTGAGATTAAATAACGGTGTTATTTTGTAGTATTGATTGAGATTAAATAACGGTGTTATTTTGTAGTATTGATTGAGATTAAATAACGGTGTTATTTTGTAGTATTGATTGAGATTAAATAACGGTGTTATTTTGTAGTATTGATTGAGATTAAATAACGGTGTTATTTTGTAGTATTGATTGAGATTAAATAACGGTGTTATTTTGTAGTATTGATTGAGATTAAATAACGGTGTTATTTTGTAGTATTGATTGAGATTAAATAACGGTGTTATTTTGTAGTATTGATTGAGATTAAATAACGGTGTTATTTTGTAGTATTGATTGAGATTAAATAACGGTGTTATTTTGTAGTATTGATTGAGATTAAATAACGGTGTTATTTTGTAGTATTGATTGAGATTAAATAACGGTGTTATTTTGTAGTATTGATTGAGATTAAATAACGGTGTTATTTTGTAGTATTGATTGAGATTAAATAACGGTGTTATTTTGTAGTATTGATTGAGATTAAATAACGGTGTTATTTTGTAGTATTGATTGAGATTAAATAACGGTGTTATTTTGTAGTATTGATTGAGATTAAATAACGGTGTTATTTTGTAGTATTGATTGAGATTAAATAACGGTGTTATTTTGTAGTATTGATTGAGATTAAATAACGGTGTTATTTTGTAGTATTGATTGAGATTAAATAACGGTGTTATTTTGTAGTATTGATTGAGATTAAATAACGGTGTTATTTTGTAGTATTGATTGAGATTAAATAACGGTGTTATTTTGTAGTATTGATTGATATTAAATAACGGTGTTATTTTGTAGTATTGATTGAGATTAAATAACGGTGTTATTTTGTAGTATTGATTGAGATTAAATAACGGTGTTATTTTGTAGTATTGATTGAGATTAAATAACGGTGTTATTTTGTAGTATTGATTGAGATTAAATAACGGTGTTATTTTGTAGTATTGATTGAGATTAAATAACGGTGTTATTTTGTAGTATTGATTGAGATAACGGTGTTATTTTGTAGTATTGATTGAGATTAAATAACGGTGTTATTTTGTAGTATTGATTGAGATTAAATAACGGTGTTATTTTGTAGTATTGATTGAGATTAAATAACGGTGTTATTTTGTAGTATTGATTGAGATTAAATAACGGTGTTATTTTGTAGTATTGATTGAGATTAAATAACGGTGTTATTTTGTAGTATTGATTGAGATTAAATAACGGTGTTATTTTGTAGTATTGATTGAGATAACGGTGTTATTTTGTAGTATTGATTGAGATTAAATAACGGTGTTATTTTGTAGTATTGATTGAGATTAAATAACGGTGTTATTTTGTAGTATTGATTGAGATTAAATAACGGTGTTATTTTGTAGTATTGATTGATATTAAATAACGGTGTTATTTTGTAGTATTGATTGAGATTAAATAACGGTGTTATTTTGTAGTATTGATTGAGATTAAATAACGGTGTTATTTTGTAGTATTGATTGATATTAAATAACGGTGTTATTTTGTAGTATTGATTGATATTAAATAACGGTGTTATTTTGTAGTATTGATTGAGATTAAATAACGGTGTTATTTTGTAGTATTGATTGAGATTAAATAACGGTGTTATTTTGTAGTATTGATTGAGATTAAATAACGGTGTTATTTTGTAGTATTGATTGAGATTAAATAACGGTGTTATTTTGTAGTATTGATTGAGATTAAATAACGGTGTTATTTTGTAGTATTGATTGAGATTATTTCCTAAATCGTTCCCTTGTATATGTTTATATTAGCGGCGTAAAGAATGTCGAAGCGCAAACACCGAAATATTTTTCATTTTTGAAAATAAACAAGGGTGTGGACGCCAACACTTCATGCCGCATATTTTTCATATAGTGTTCACATACTGAAACCTTGATTGGAACAAAAAGTAAAACGAAATCCGGAACTCCGGCAAATATGTACGTCTTGTATCGTCTGCTTCTCTTGAGCTAAACAGGAAGTGCAGTGTGAATCGAGGGAACGAAAAAAAAAAAAAAAAAAAAAAAGGGGTGGGGGGGGGTAATTGAATTAAGGGTGATGGAGTTATTCCTCGTTTATTAATTGGAAGCAACGAATATATTTCTATTAATTTTGAGTTCGAAAAGTTCAGGAGTTTTTCTTGTTTGCGATTATGAAAAAAGAAACATTTTTAGAAATGGATTTACTTTTGTAGGCAACTCCGTCGTAAACTATGGCGGTGACACCCCTTTTGAAGATTGCTTTTAAAGTAGTTTATAAAAACTAGATATGTACTAAATTTCTTTCATCGTTATGCTTAATGCACCATTTCATTTTACCCAAAATCTTTCCTCTAAACTTACTTTCATATATTAATGGATTGCAATCCCCGACAGTGCTGAATTCGCATTTCTCCGATGAAAAGGTGAAGATAACAAACAGTGATCAATCTCATAACTCCTGTAAGGAATGCAAAGATAAGATCTGCAGGTAAACACGGATCACTCGATACACCAGAGAGGGGATCGGGTGCATGTAAGGAGGAGTAAGCATCCCCTGTGGACTGTCCACGCGTCTGATGAAGTCCGATTACAGGCCAAATAAACCAGAAAGACATATATAATGGAAAAATAAAAATTTAACAGCACATGGTAAAGAGTGTAGTATTCTCGTAAGCATAAAGCGGTCGTGGTAGCTCAGTGGGAGAGCAGGTGGCTTCGTAATTTAAGAGAGAGAGAGAGAGAGAGAGAGAGAGGACGCATTCGTTTCGTAACGGGAGGTCGTGAGTGCAGCCCCATTCGTCGTGCCAAAACATAGTGATTGCTCCTACGTCAAACGATTGGTATTGAAAACGTGAGAATCACAGGTTTTTCGGATTTGACAAGTTAAAAAAAACCCAAAAAACGAAGGTCGAGGGAGGCATTGGCACGTTAAAGAGCCCTCTCTGCTACAGCCTGAGTACTAAACATAGGTCTAAATTTGTGAAACTTGACCTACAGCAGGAGAATTGTCAATATGAATGAAATATTCTTAAAGGGACCTAAAACAAACAAACACGGACGTGAGTAAGCTAGCTACCGTATTCTACTTTGTTGTCCTCTTAATCCTCCCTCTCATTCTGTGGGTTTACTGAGCTACATGTGGAGACCCAGGAGGAGGGCTGCATATGGAAACAAAGAAAAATCTCTTTTTTTCTCCAGAATGCCTTTGCCAATCTTTATCAAACTTGGCACTGAATGTATTGGGGTAAAGTGGATTCAAGGATTCAAGGTTGTTCAATTAAGGGACCACATCCTTTTCAAAGGGGAGAGGTTAATGTTTTGTAAAAATGAAATTACGTTTTTAATTGTTTGTTGAGTTTTTCTCTTTAATTCATTCTTCTCCATGCATTCCACTGAAATCTGAATATTCATATTTACCTCTACATAAATGTTCATGAAATTGATATATTTTATGTATTTATGATTGATATATTTAATGTCTTTATGATTGACATATTTAATATACTTTATTGACATATTTAATGTATTTATGATTGACATATTTAATGTATTTATGATTGACATATTTAATGTATTTATGATTGACATATTTTGTGTAGATCTTTAGTGTATACACAGACCTTGACTAGTTTTTATGAACTTCATGTTATGAGATTGATGATAAAAAAATATAGCATGTGTTATATATACCAATGGATAGGAAAAGTTTAACAAACACATGTGTTCAGAATCTGATATATTTTTTTTTAGGTTCCACACATGAGGGAAGTGATATTAATAGGATTTTACCAGCCTAATGATGCCCTAAACAAGTTTATCAGCGGTGTTCAACAGGAGTTTAAAATCCAAGTCAGGTAATAAGAAGGATCGTCTTTCCTGTTTGTGTCTTCCTATATATTTCATACCCTGGTAACTAAAATTTGGCATAGACTATCAATATTTCTTTTGTGTCTTAATTTTTTTTGGCCTTCTTCAAATTTTCCATATAGAGTAAAACGGAAACAACTTCATTAATACAGAAAAATAGTGTGCGCTGTACGGGTTAAAACTCGGGGCCATTCTCTCTTCAAGTCGACATGCAATTCATTACACAGGGTCACTAAGCTAAATACGGATAAATTAGACTAATCTAAACACGGATAAATTACACTAATCTAAATACGGATAAATTACACTAATATAAATACGGATAAATTGCACTAATATAAATACGGATAAATTACACTAATATAAATACGGATAAATTGCACTAATATAAATACGGATAAATTACACTAATATAAATACGGATAAATTACACTAATATAAATACGGATAAATTGCACATATTAACTCAAGTCTACAACTAACTAGCATAACCGTTATAAAGAAAACTTGTACAAATATTTGCTTAACACAAAAATATGAGTTACCATCAATTTTTTTTATTATTATTATGTACCAGGATAGAATAGAAATAATAATAATAATTGATATCCGCATACACTGCTTTGGCAGCACATTCAGAGTAATCGCACATTAAAACATGTATACCACAGCATTACAACCACAGTCTTGTTGAATACTCACAGGGTTGTAGAATAGTCACAGCTTTATAGAATAGTCATACTCATATAGAATAGTCACAGAATTATAGGATAGTCACAGCTTTATAGAATAGTCATACTCATATACAATAGTCACAGCTTTATAGCTTGATAGAATTATCATACTCATATAGAATAGTCATAGATTTATAGAATAGTCACAGCTTTATAGACTAATCATATTACAGAATAGCAACAACATTACATAATAGTCACAGCGTTACCAAATTATTAAGTCACAGTAATTATAGATTAGTCACAGTATTATAGAATACCCACAGTATTATATAATAGTCATAACTCGTAGAATGATCACAACATTACAGAATAGCAACAGATTATGGAATATCTTATAGAATAGTCACAGTATAACTATTATAGAATAGTCACAATCATTTAGAGTAGTCACAACATTACAGAATAGCCATACCATTATGAAATGTTTACAACAGTATAATATAGTCAAAGCATTACAGAATAATCACAGCATTACAGCATAATCACAGTACTAATATTATAGAATAATCTTAATCTTATAGAATAGTGACAGCATCATAGAATAGTCACAACATTACAGAATAGTCACAGTATTACATAATAATCACATCATAACAGAATAGTCACAGTATTACATAATAATCACATCATAACAGAATAGTCACAGTATTACATAATAATCACATCATAACAGAATAGTCACAGTATTACATAATAATCACATCATAACAGAATAGTCACAGCTTTATAGAATAGTCACAACAATAATTAATAGAACAATCACAGCATTCATAGTAGTCACAGTACAATAGAAAAGTTGCAGCATTATAGAATAGTCACAAACTTATGGAACATTTAGAGCCACATCATTGTAGAACAATCACAGCATTACAGACTAGTAAGAACATTATAGAATAACCATGGCATTACAGACTAGTCAGAACATTATAGAATAACCAAAGCATTACAGAATATTCACAGCATTATAGAATAGTCACAGTATTACAGAATATTCACAGCATTACAGACTAGTCAGAACATTATAGAATAACCAAAGCATTACAGAATAGTCACAGCATTATAGAATAATCACAGCATTACAGAATAATCACAGCATTACAGAATAATCACTGCATTGTAGAATAGAATAGTTACAGAATTGTAGAATAGTTACAGAATTAGAGAAAAACCACAGGCCTATAAAATCATAGTGCACCCTAACAACACAGATTAAACTGATGCCAAAGAACCGCGAAGAAAGTAAAAATGTACATCACATGCCCAAACATACAATGTTCACCTTGTTGGAATACACAATTTTTTTGTGATTTGAAGATATTTACAGGAATGTACAGCTGTGTTATTATTGTTATATTGTAGATACTTCCAGGAATGTACAACACTATTATCATGTGTTATTTTGTGGATACTTACAGGAATATACAGCTCTGTTATCATGTGTTATATTTTAGATACTTAGAGGAATGTACAGCTCTGTTATAATGTGTGATAGATGCTTACAGGAATATACAGTTCTGTTGTGTTATTTTGTAGATACAGGAATGTACAGCTCTGTTATTATGTGTTGTAGATACTTACAGGAATACACAGCTCTGATATTATGTGTTGTAGATACTTACAGGAATACACAGCTCTGATATTATATGTTGTAGATACTTACGGGAATGTACAGCTCTGATATTATGTGTTGTAGATACTTACAGGAATACACAGCGTTGGGTACAGCTGGAGGACTGTATCACTTTAGAGACCAGATTCTGGCTGGGAATCCTGACAGCTTCTTTGTCATGAACTCAGATGTGTGTGGGGATTTTCCCCTAAAGGAGATGTTGTCATTCACAGTGCAGAAAGGGGGAGGATCTCATTGTACAATACTGGGAACGGAGGTAATCATGGATGAATTTAATTTTCTGCTCAGATTGGCAAATTCAGTAACAGCATGTCGCTTCCCACAATGCACAGTAACAGCACACCACTTTCCCACAATGCACAGTAACAGCACACCGCTTTCCCACAGTGCACAGTAACAGCACACCGCTTTCCCACAGTGCACAGTAACAGCACACTACTTTCCTACAGTGCACAGTAACAGCATACTGTTTTCCCACAGTGCACAGTAACAGCACGCCACTTTCCCCACAGTGCACAGTAACAACACACTGCTTTCCCACAATGCACAGTAACAGCATGTTGCTTACCACAGTGCACAGTAACAACACACTGCTTTCCCACAGTGCACAGTAACAGCACACCACTTTCCCACAATGTACAGTAACAGCACGCCACTTCCCACAATGTACAGTAACAGCACGCCACTTCCCACAATGCACAGTAACAGCATGCCACTTTCCCACAATGATTCACAGATTGACAAATTCTCTAAGAAATGTCACTGGATATTAACATGCATGGATCATTTAAATGGTGGTGGGATATAATTTAAACCAATTAGAATTTTGTGTTATGCATTCATAAAAGGCAATTGCTGCTTTCCAAAATAAACAAACATGGACCTTTTGTTATATGTGCGAGTTTACTGGCTTTGTCCATTGTTTTTTTTTATGCTAAATTTTTTTTTCGTGCAAGTGCAAGAAATATAAACTTATATTTATTGAATTTATAAGAATTAAAATGTTTCATTAGCTATCAGATGTCATTCATATAGATATGTATCAGTGAGTTTGACAATATGATATATATCAGTGAGTTTGACAATATGATGTATATCAGTGAGTTTGACAAGTATGATGTATGTCAGTGAGTTTGACAAGTATGATGTATATCAGTGAGTTTGACAAGTATGATATATATCAGTGAGTTTGACAATATGATATATATCAGTGAGTTTGACAAGTATGATGTATATCAGTGAGTTTGACAAGTATGATGTATATCAGTGAGTTTGACAAGTATGATGTATATCAGTGAGTTTGACAATATGATATGTGTCAGTGAGTTTGACAAGTGTGACTAAATCAACCATTGAGGAAGAACATCTTTTGGTTTACAAGCTCTATGGAGATTTTTAATTATTTCATGCTTTTCTTTAATAATATGAAACCTATTTCCTGTTTTTCAGGCAACAAGGCAACAATCTTTGAATTATGGTTGCATAGTGGAGAACAAAAGTACTCATGAGGTAAAAACTTAAACACAACACGAATCAATTATACTGTTCAATTTAGAAGTAAAGTTTCACAATGTTTTAGTGATTTATATATGTTGTATCTTTTGGAGACTTATAGTTACCTCCATAAAACTTATAGACCCTGTTTTCATTTGACCACCATGAGTTATAGATCCAACTGCCATTGACTAGATTAACTACCATTATTTATAGACCCTGTTTTCATTTGACCACATGCACTGTCTTTTGTAGGTCCTGCATTATGTGGAGAAGCCAGAGACCTACATCAGCACAACCATTAATGCTGGAGTCTATCTTTTCTCCCCCGACATTTTTTGTACCCTGGAAAAAATCTTTAAGAAGAACCAGGAGGATAACTACAAGTAGGTGAAATAACTGCATTGCTGAGTGACATGTGACAATACAACTGATCTACTGTTTTTTAATTGTAGTCTCATAGGTACTTAAAGATTAGCTCTTAACAGCAAGGAAGTAGGATATAGACTCTCTGGTAAAATTATACATATAGTTCTGTAGCAATGCAAAATTTAATAAACTCTATTATTACAATTTGCATTGTTACATTTTGCCTTTATCTTGATGTAAAATGTAATAAATGCAATTTATTTTTTTATATTTTTTTTTATTTATTTGTTGCTGTTAGATAATGAATATGATGCACACATTAAATTATATTAAAATATCGAATGGCGAAGTAAACAATGTGTAAATCGTAATCATAAATCTCCAAGACGTATACAAGTTCGAGTGTAGGGCAACACGGACCTCCAACAAAGCGAAGGTAGGATCAGGTGCCCTGGAGGAGTAAGCATCCTCTGCTGACCGGTCACACCCGCCGTGAGCCCTTAGTCGAAATTAGGTTAATGGGATTATCCGTAGTCAAAGTTAGTATGAAAAATGATAGTCTAACAAAGGGTATGAAACAAATCATTCAACATATGTCCCAGAGACACTTTGTAATCACAAACAA
The DNA here is from genome assembly GCA_024699665.1 of Ostrea denselamellosa. NCBI lineage: Eukaryota > Metazoa > Mollusca > Bivalvia > Ostreida > Ostreidae > Ostrea > Ostrea denselamellosa. The sequence continues at coordinate 5,756,541 of JAMZEH010000071.1, forward strand.
GGCCAGATAATATATCAAGATAGCCACCATTCAGATTTCATAATCATAAATATCATGTTTATTAATTATGTTGTTTTGATCTTGATGCTAATTGGGATAACACAAAATGCAGTAATTGTGCTGTGAAGCAATGATGCTGTGAATTCATTGAAAAGGTGAAGATAACGAACAATGATCAATCTCATAACTCCTATAAAGAATACAAAATTAAGAGTTGGTCAAACATGGACCCCTGAACATACCAGAGGTGGGATCAGGTGCCAAGGAGGAGTAAGCATCCCCTGTCGACTGGTCACACCCACCATGATCCACCAGTCTTGATCAGGTAAATGGAGTAATCCCTAGTCAAAATCAGTGTGTAAAGTATGAAACAGAACGGTCTAACAATTGGTATGAAACAGAACGGTGTAACAATTGGTATGAAACAGAACGGTCTAACAATTGGTGTGAAACAGAACGGTCTAACAATTGGTATGAAACAGAACAGCCTAACAATTGGTATGAAACAGAACGGTCTAACAATTGGTATGAAACAGAACGGTCTAACAATTGGTATGAAACAGAACGGTCTAACAATTGGTGTGAAACAGAACGGTCTAACAATTGGTATGAAACAGAACGGTCTAACAATTGGTGTGAAACAGAACGGTCTAACAATTGGTATGAAACAGAACGGTCTAACAATTGGTATGAAACAGAACGGTCTAACAATTGGTATGAAACAGAACGGTCTAACAATTGGTATGAAACAGAACGGCCTAACAATTGGTATGAAACAGAACGGTCTAACAATTGGTATGAAACAGAACGGCCTAACAATTGGTATGAAACAGAACGATCTAACAATTGGTGTGAAACAGAACGGTCTAACAATTGGTATGAAACAGAACGGTCTAACAATTGGTACGAAACAGAACGGTCTAACAATTGGTACGAAACAGAACGGTCTAACAATTGGTGTGAAACAGAACGACCTAACAATTGGTATGAAACAGAACGGTCTAACAATTGGTGTGAAACAGAACGGTCTAACAATTGGTGTGAAACAGAACGGCCTAACAATTGGTATGAAACAGAACGATCTAACAATTGGTGTGAAACAGAACGGTCTAACAATTGGTATGAAACAGAACGGTCTAACAATTGGTACGAAACAGAACGGTCTAACAATTGGTGTGAAACAGAACGACCTAACAATTGGTGTGAAACAGAACGACCTAACAATTGGTATGAAACAGAACGGTCTAACAATTGGTATGAAACAGAACGGTCTAACAATTGGTATGAAACAGAACGGCCTAACAATTGGTATGAAACAGAACGGTCTAATAATTGGTATGAAACAGAATGTGCTCGTGTATTAAATGATATTTTTAATTCAGTTAAAGAGACCGTCTATTGCATTTGCCTTATGACTTTCTGCATTGAACTTGTGGTAAACTATAATAAAACAAAAGGTAGTAATTGAGACTGCTTGTTACATTTTGCATTGCTACATGTACAGGTCTTATTTCCTGGGAACTCACAATATTTTGTTTCCAGGGCTTCACATATTTAGCTTGTTTCGGGGGGATTCACATATTTATGTACTTATTTAAAAGAATTCTTTGGATTGATTGCAAATACAATTTATATTTTAAAACCTTAAGTTAATTCTCTTTATGCTTTTTCTCTTCTATTGCACTATGTAGAAGGTTCAAAGCTTGTGTTGTACATGGAATGAAAAAAATTCCGGTATTTTCAGTTTCCTTACAGGCGATGGGTGGTGCTCTGGGTAATTTCGCATGATTTTATCAGCTCTATTATTTTTTTTTTTTTGTTAAGCCTGTCACTTGCAATGACATAGATGCTATGTATGCAGAAATACCATGTTTTGTTTTTCATAGTTGCCTTTCTGTTTTTAATTTGCAAATGAAATACTCCAGACTGATTTTGAACTGAAATTCTAATTTTGAGATCCCATAAGCTTGAGTAAGTATGATCATTTCTCTACTGTTAAAATGTTTTGTTCAGGTATTTAAATGTCAGCTTGGTGAAAAGAGGATAGTTATTGTTGTAATGGAAACTATGTATAATAAACACCAATAAATGTTTTATTCAATTTGTTTTTCATGACTTCGTATTTTTGTAAATTTTTACAGAAGATTTAAAAAAAAAACCAAAAACAGAAAAAAAAAGAAAAAAAAAAACCTTTGCAATTTTGCATTTAGATGTGATGGATAATTTATCTTGTGTTTTGTTGTGTATCATTTGGGTATGTCTGGGAAATCCTTGTAGAGCATGCGGATCACACATCTGTGTGGGGATTAGATTTATTACCTAACAGCATGACAAGTACTTTAACCATAGCGTGACCCCATGTTGATACTGGAACAAATTTGTTGTTGTGCAATATATGTACAAGTACTGGTGCTAATAAGTTAAAAATGATTTTCTGTAATATATATATTTATAATTTGTAATTAAAGCTTCTGAAACACAATTTTAATCATGTTTTCATTATTTAAGCCAAATGGTAATCTGTTTTCTCTCATTCAAACAGTAAAATATGTTTATAACAAGCACATTTACAGTGAATTCACACTTACTGAAATTTATTCTTCTGTGAGTGGAAACTAACAAAACTGTTACTGGATATAACGAAGTTTGGTTATAATGAAGTGTTTCTTGCTGGCCCTAGAGGTTCATTATAACCAAGCTTTACTGTTGGATATAATGAAGTTTGGTTATAACGAAATTTGTTTTTTCACTGGTCTTGGAGGTTTGCTATAACCATATTTTACTGTATAATGAAGTTTGGTTATAATGAAATGTTTTTCACTGGCCCAGAAGGCTTGCTATAATCATATTTTACTGTGTGTAATGTTACTTCTGTGTTTTGAGTTTGGAATAATTCTATTTTCAGCTGTGATCCTAACATGCAGTTAAAGGAGATTATTCGTCTAGAACAGGATATTTTTGTTCCTATGGCTGGATCAGGGAAGCTGTACGTCTATCACACAGACAGGTTCTGGAGCCAGATCAAAACCTCAGGGTAAGTGGCTTACTATGAAATGAATGAGTTTATGAATGCTACAGGATTTCTTTCAATGTAAAACACAGTGAATGATTGATTGATTATATATTGTTTAACGTCCCGCTCAAGAATTTTTCACTCATGGAGTCATCACCATTGCCGGTGAAGGGCTGCAAAATTTAGACCTATGCTTGGCACTTACGGCCTTTTAGTAGGGAGGGATCTTTATCATGCCACACCTGCTGTGACACGGGGCCTCGGTTTTTGCGGTGTCATCTGAAGGACCACCCCATTAGTCGCCTATTATCACAAGTAAGGGGTACTGAAGATCTATTCTAACAACCCAGATCTCCATGGGGCGTGAATGATTGAAATATGTAATGCAGTAAATGAAATCATATTAAACCACTTCCTTTAAAGAAAAGTTCCACACCATAAAATCATTTATTTTTCATGGGGCTTTAATTTTCATTGTTTTTGTGGTTTTATGGACATGAAATTAAAAATTCCATGAACAACAGAAAAACAGAAACAGAACTTAAATAAAGAAAAGGAACATTTCAGTCATGAAATCAAGTCACTGCAAATTTTTGGGGTTTTTTTTTTTGTAAATAGGGAACAAAATTTCATGGCAGAGATAGATTGTGATAAATATATTCGAAGAGTTTGCTCACTTCATTGCAGAGCTGCCATCTATGCCAACCGACATTATCTAGCATTGTACCAGGACTGGCACAAAGAGAGACTTTCCAGAAATGGGGAACAGAAGCCTCAGATTATCGGAGATGTGTATATCCACCCCACAGCTGAAGTCCACCCTACCGCAGTGGTACGTGAATGAACTATTCAACACTGGGGTCGATTATATGTGAAAACATTCAGGCCATGAAATGCTAGGGAACCTCAATAAATTCTTATATTCACTTTGTTTTATGGTTAACATTGGTTGTGGTTTGAACTCTGTGCTATTTAGATATTTGCCATAGACTGGCATAAAATCTTACACTTCAAACTGAATGTTTGCCACCATGATGATTTCTCAATTTACAGGACACACATTTTATTATGAACACAATCTCAGCATTCATAGGTATCTATGGGTTGGCATAATTGTCGCTGGCCTGTGTTAGGAAACTTTATTCAATTTCCTGTATAACTAGAATTACACACTTCGATTGGCCACTTTGAGTTACACACTACGATTGGCCACTTTGATTTACACACTTTGATTGGCTATTTAAGAAACACCCCCAGACTGGCTTACTTAAAATTACACACTTTGATTGGCTACTTGAAGTTACACACACTGATTACCTAGTTAGCTGGGGTAGGTAACCAAACATGTTCCCCCAGCTGAAGCTGTATGTAAATACATAAAAATGATCTCTCTCTCTCTCTCTCTCTCTCTCTCTCTCTCTCTCTCTCTCTCCGGTTGTATTGAAATACAATCATTCAGCCTCAGATTTTGTAGAGTTACAACCAAGAGTAAATTTTCAGACACCTCCACTTTGACATTTTGATTATATATGTACTTCATTTTGATTTTCCACCTTGTAGCTTGGTCCTAATGTAAGTGTTGGTAAGCATGCAGTGATTGGTGAAGGAGCTCGAGTGAGAGAATCAATCGTTCTAGAGGGTGCTGTTTTACAGGTATGGAATGGAATATGATACAGTATTTTTCACACTAGTGTTAAAAGCCACCTTATTCCCTATTGATTTGAGGAAATCATGAACAGTTTTTGATATTGGAAATTTTCCAATGTTGAATTGTTCCATTATTGGAAAGTTGCATGCATTTTATTTAACTATCAATTTTTGTAACTATAGCTTTGGTTTGCCATCTTCTCAAGTAATGCTTCACATTTATGCAACATGGCATGCACTGTCCAATATTTTCCTTATCAAGATGCTATTTTCATAGATTTGAAATAAAACTTTAATCATTTAATCTTCTTGGGAAGTTTTGGCATCGTTTTAAGAATATTTGTAAGGGGAAACTGCCTTAATAAGGTAATAATGTTTATGCATAAACAACACTGTAATGGGTTATATAATCTTCAAATTATCATGTAATTATCTTTCTAGTATGACAGCTGATGCATTTGCGTGACTATAGGATCACTATGTAAAGGACTGTCAGTATATTCTAAAATGGCTGTCATAGTTTGCCTTTGTTTCTATTGTAGGACCATTGTTGTGTGTTGTACAGTGTGATTGGTTGGAATGTTACCATAGGAACATGGACTCGTGTTGAGGGTACACCCAGTGACCCCAACCCCAACAAACCATTTGCCAAGGTCGATGTCAAGGACACATTTACTCCAGATGGGAAGCTCAACCCGTCCATCACTGTCATTGGTGAGTTTTCTGTTTTATTCATGTTCGTTAATAACAGGGGTTTTGGCAGCCTCATTGAAAGTCAGCATTTCACAAATTCTGTGGTCGCTGTATCGATTTAATTTTTAAAAAGAATTTGTCATTAGGTTGAATGCTGTTTGACACATTTCATACCAATTATTAGGCTGTTCTTTACATGCTGATTTTCACTATGGATTGCTATGTTAGTTAGATCAAGATATAGGGATCATGGTGAGTGTTACCGGTCAACAGGGAATGCCTACTCCTCCTAGGCAACTTATCCATCTTCTGGTGTGTCATGAGGTTCATGTTTCCTTATCTTAGCTGGTGGCCAGATAGTTCAGTTGGTAGAGCACCTTACTGGAGATTCAGGGGGCCTGGGTTTGATTCCTGGTTAGGTCCATTGCAATTTTTCTCTTCCTGTTACATTTGGTGCCAATTGTAGCAGACAGACTGTCTTGATCACTCAGTTGGTGGAGCATTTGAATAGAGATTCAGGGTTTCCGGGTTCAAATCCAAGTCTGGTCCATTGCATTTTCTCCTTTCCTGTTACATTTGGTGTCATAGACCAGCCCCTAGAACTGACAGGTGAAAATGCCTGCCAGGAGATAAAGATCCTTGGTTGATGTCTTCAAGTGTGAAGACAGAAGGAGGGAGGAATGTAGTGTTCAGCCAGGTTCAATTGCTGGTGGCCATATAGCTCAGTTGGTAGAGCACTGACTGGAGATTCAGGGGGCCCCGGGTCGAATCACACTCTGTTGTATTTTCTCTCTCCCTGTTACATTTGTATTCTTTATAGAATTATGAGATTGATTATTGTTTTGTGGTTTTTTTTTCACTTTTTCATCCAGATAGTAGTTTTATCAATTCTTTTTTTCTTCTTCTGAAATCCCCACTGCATATGTGTTGATATATTTTACAGTGGCAAAAATTACTTTTTTTGTAGGAAGTAATGTTCAAGTACCATCAGAGGTGATATTACTGAATGCTATGGTTTTACCAGACAAATCTCTCAGTGGAAGCTGCAAGAACCAAATTATCCTGTAGGGTCACCATGACATTCTCCCTGCATACGCTGTCATCTTTACTTTCAGCTTGCATTACCAGTTCCATAATACATTTCCATGACATGAACAATTTCATTTATGCATTATATAGTAATTTATTAAGATCTGGAAAATCACTGTGTATTTATTCAGGTATAGATGTACATGTGAATTAGTACATGTATATTCCTGCATGAGAAATCTTGCATAAAACATTTTGTATATAACATGCGTTGAAGTGATGGGTAACATGTTGGTAGTCATTCTATTGTAAAATTGGCGTATCTGATGAAAGAACATACCAAACCATTTACAATGTACATATGATTCATACTCTGTTTTATTCCATGCTTTGCTATTAAATAAATTTATAATGCTTGGGATGAAGGTACTTTTGCTTGTTAATTAAGTTTACTGATTACATGGTTCAGCATATATTGCCATCGACATCATACGGAAATTATTTATTTCGTTTGTGTTATTTTTATGTCATATGCGTGTATGAAATCCGACGCCTCGGTATCGGTTACAAGAAGTTGGTTTTTGTTTACGTCATAGAACAGATTCTTGGGCTTGAAATGCATCTCGGGAAACGTTTTGACAAAAAATCCATCTTTATGAATCAGTCCTAGCTGGTTACTGTCGAGACACATAATGACGTAATCTCCGACTGACGTCACACCAAAAGGCGTGTCATACATAGGCACCTCCCACTGGAAGCTTCCGCCCAAATCACAACAAACGATCCGACTTCCTTCTGTGTCGCTTAGGTAAATTGAACCAGCCTTAATGGATGGATCTGATAATGAGAGAAATTTCCCAAACGGCCGAGTGTAGCTTCCAGAATCTCGATTTTCTGTCAGACCTGTTATGCTGTCTACTTTTACTTTCATTCTTCCTTTCATATCGATTATTCTGAGAGTCGCATTTACACTCATGACATCACACGTCACAAACAGACGTGATCTCCCAGACGCCATTCCGAATCCTTGAGAGTCTTCTGGAAAAGTAAATTTCTTTCTGGAATTCCTGAATCGGTGATCGTCGACATTGACAAATATGACGCCGTTTTTCTGAGTGAGCGCGACCTCGTTTTCGTTTGTGTATACCATATCCCTGCAGTCTGCCGGAACTGCATTCTCTAAGAGGAAGTTGAAGTCTCGATCGAATAACTTTATTTTACTGTTTTTCTCATCAAACATTAAATACTTTCCGTCTTTAAAATAGCACACTCTTTGAATGGCGCACTCGTTTCTGTCTTTCTTGACCCTGCAGTATATTTTGTTTGAAAATTCCAGATCAAGATCGTTAAGATGGCGCCCCTCCGTCCATCTTCTAGTGACGGGGTTTACTGGCGGTGGACGTCTCTTCTGAGCCATTGGAAATCGTTACTGTGTTTAGTATCTGTAATGTATAGAACAACAAAGTAGGAAGATTAGCTTCTTACCCATAAAGTTAGCTCTCTACACCAAGTTTTATCCTCTCTATAACAAATTCTCAGGAGGAACGTAAAACATTATATAATCAATCAATCCTCTTAATAGCTCAACGTCACAAGATGATGATTTAAATGGTTTGTGAAATTGTATAGAACGATTCGGTTGTTTATTTTCATAGCCCAGTGGTTAAAGTATCGGACTGGTGAACCGCAGATCCCGAGTTCAAATCCGTCAGAGACTTGTTCATATTTACTGAAATAAATTTTTGAAAATCATGCTTCTTAATCCAAAATTGCTTATTTTCCACCTTTTTGACATATATCTCATTGTATATCATCATCTCTTTCATCATCAAATCATTTCGAGCTGATTTAAGGATCTTTTTCAGAGTGTAGTGAACCACCTTACAACTCCATTCCTATTGCATAAGATTAACGAACCCACCTACACTACACCTAATACGATTTCAATGGGGACTAAATTTTTATGTCTCTGTGTTGAGTTTAGTGTCCATTATGCGATAAAAATACCAGATAGTGAAAGACCGAAGCCGCCAACTGTTAATTATTTATTATTATTTATTTATGGCTTTCCGCCACACTTAACAATTTTTCAGTTATCTGGTGGCGTCCAGTTTTTGTTGGTGGAGGAGAGAACCCAGATACAATGTACCTGGGAAGAGACCACCGACCTTCCGCAAGTAAACTGGCAAACTTGCTCACATAACGCCGCGGCCGAGATTCGAACACGCGCCGATAGAGGTGAGAGGCCGTGTGATTTTGAGCCCGATGCTCTAACCACTCGGCCACGGAGGCCTGCTTGTATCTTATGATATTTATTGAGGAATTATGAGCAAAGAGTCGGGTAATCCACAGATACATATCACAACGAAAGCTGATGTGTGGAAAAATTGGCTCTTTCGACTCAGCGGGTGTGACCGGTCAGCAGAGGATGCTTACTCCTCCATGACACCTGATCCTACCTTCGCTTTTTCGGAGGTCCGTGTTGCCCTACACTCGAACTTGTATATGTCTTGGGGATTTATGATTACGATTTACACATTGTTTACTTCGCCATGCGATATGTTATCACATTCCAAGACATTATTATGACTGAAATTATTGGCTCTTTCAACTCAGTGTTAACGCATTCTAAGACATTATTATGACTGAAATTATTGGCAATAAAGATAGGAAAAGGGGATAAATTGTAGATAAGATCTTTTTATCACGTGTTTTATACCCAAAGGTATGAGGGAAAACACGAGTGCACTGCAGGCGAATATTGAATTATGGATTTAGTGTAAAGTGATTAATGATTAATTAGAAATAGATCTAAAATAGATCAGAATCAATGTTATGAATGACAGGAATGATACATCAAACAGTCTTCAAACTAATGATATTTACTGCTGCACACGATACCAGTGTTATCGTTTTTACCTTGAAGTTCCTGCTTTGTAAACAGCGACGCACACACGCTTCCGTGAGAAGAGCAAGTGGTATTTCTCATGAAAAATAAATTATTAAAAATGTGAACTAAAACCAGGTGCATACATGTAGGTCACGTTAAACCAGTACTTTGTTGTTCCTTTCAAATTTAGTCGTGTGTAGTGTAATTTTCAATACAGCTTGACTTCCATTCGAAGACTGGGGTGTTTTAAAAAATAACACTATATATTGATCAAGCCCTTTGTAAAATTTCTCGGGTCACTTAAGCTTACCGCCCTCTTCTCAAAGCTTCATATACACGTAGCTTTTACAATAAAGTGTGTTTTAGTGGACACAAAGCCTAAATGTTGCAGCTCTTCAACGGCAATTGCATTAGTGGTGTCTCCATATGTGTGAAAAATTCTCGAGAAGGACGTTAAACAATATACGACCACCATTATGACATTAGGTCGGCTAGTACGAGTATAGACATACACATATTCCTGAGTGCGTAACATTTTCGCTGCCGTTTCAAAGTGTAACGATTTTATAAATTATTTGCATAAAGTAACCCCTAACAAAGATGAAAAAAGGTTTTAGCCAATTTCAACATTTTCATAGAAATTTCAGTTCTGTGATGCTTTTCTCTTTCGCTTTGGATACAATAATCTGATAAATTAGAATAATATTCCGTAGGCATGACAAAAATTCATTACATCCCGCTCTGTCAATGGATAAAATGTGTCATATGACTACATAACCTGAATTTATTTTCCACGAACCATGACGTCATAATGAAGTTATGAATACTTTGATCCACTGAGGTCCTGATTTTTAATCAAGCGAGTAGCCTTCAGAAATTAAGCCAGAGTTTCGTAAAAGTTAGGTCTAGTCAGAGTTTAGATATGGATCACCTTTTAAGAATACATGTAACTACGATTTTCCGAACATGGAGCAGAATCAACGATTGTTTGAAGTTGACACCTCATGACATTTTGCGATCTTTTTCTTTGAAAAGTCACTGGAAGTATGTTGATATGCTCTTCGTGTTTTCAATTCTCCTGGGAAACTTCACTTTTTGTACATATTTCATTACTATTTTTGGAAAACAGAAGTTCCTTCCTGAGTATAAGGTCTCTTTAGGATTTTGAAATTCAAAGTCTATACGAGGGCTGATTGATATGTTGTGAGCCTTGTACTGAAGGAGGATAGCATCGTTGTCCTTTTTCAGTCCTATCATTCTCTAACTATTTAAGGCCGTATAAAATTGGTGTCCTTTTGTCAGTTTATATCGACGATGTAGCACTCTAAAGTAAACAAGGCAACTGATTTTTGCAAAATTAATAAAATCGGTGAGAGAGTAGTGATTCAATATTTGCATAAGAAAGGTTTAGCACCTAAGGAGAGCTATATTGATATGGTAGCAACAGTAGGGAAAATGTCCCTTCATATGTTACAGTAAAAAGGTGGGTGGTGGCATTTAAACACGGCAAATAGAACCTTGAGGATGACCCCCGTCCTGGAAGGCCTGCCACTGTTGCAACCCCAGAAATGGTCAATGAAGTTCATGATATTGTTATGCCTGACAGGCGAGTTACAGAAAGATACATAACAGTACAGTTGGAATTTTACAGGAAAAAGTACATTCCATTCTCTCAGAGGATAGCTTTCAGCCCTTTGGGTACCAAGACTTCTGACAGTTGATCAGAAGCACACCAGGCGCACTTTGTCACGTGCTATTCTAAACCTTTTAGAGGTAAATCCTGCTATTCTTCTTCAGAGATTTGTTACGATAGTTGAAATTTGGGTCCATCATTTCACCGCAGCGGCCACACAAGAGTCTAAACAATGGTTCACCCTTGTTCACCCCGCCAAAGAAGGCAAAGAAAGGTGGGAAAGGTTATTGCCTCGGTTTTCTTGGATGCTGATGGTTGATTATCTCTAAAATGGACAACCAATCAATAGCACATCTATGCACACTTCTGAGACAGTTACGAGAAAATATTAAACTCAAGGAAAACTCAGAAAAGTTGTGTTGTTCCACCAGGACAATACCCCTGTTCACGAGTGCATCATTGTTATCTCTGCCATTAACGATTGTGCCTTTAAATTGATTGAACATTCACCATATTCCTGATCTCGCTCCATCAAACTTTCATATATTTCCAAAACTGAAAATGATCATTTCGGTTACCCACTTTCAGTCAGATGATGAAATCACACAAGCAGTGGACGACTTTCTGAACCATCAAGAAAAAGAAAGACTTTTTTAAATGTGGCACTGAGGCCCTTCAACATAACTAGCAAAAGTGTACAGATACTGAAGGGGATTATGTTGAAACATAATGCAATATACCCACTAAAATTCAAACCTTTACAAATGAGGCTCACAAAATAACAATCAGCCCTTATAGCATAGAAATTAGATGTTAATATTTTTTTCCTTATATAATCCCTTGCTGGGTCATTACCTCTCGATGATTTATACAAATTAGCCAAAAGTAATATTTGTTACTTTATGTCCTCTAGTACGAGATACAAAATGATGCCAAAATTGTGAAAATTCTTTAATACCTTGACTTGACAGGTGCTTGGTGTTTTGAATATAGTGAATATTTGGCTTACAGAAAGACTTTTTTATTATATATATTTAAAACGTTAAGCACTTTTACTTGACTTGAGTATCGAAGGAAAACCTTGAAGAATTATTGATAAAGAATATAATGATTTTAATGTCGATTTTCATTAAGATTCATCCGTACCATCAGCAATAAATTGATTTTTTTTTTTTTTAAAAAACAACCTTCTATCTTCTCCAGATTCTGTGAAAGATATTCTAGTAACGCGGCTCTGTTATGAAAAGCCTAAGATAACTAACAGTACTCAATCTCATAATTCCTGTAAAAAATACAAATCAGAAAGATGAACAAACACGGACCCCTGAACACTCTAGATGGGATTAGGTGACTAGGAGGAGTAAACATCCCCTGCCGACCGGTCACACCCGCCGTGAGCCCTATATCTTGATCAGGTAAACGGAGTAATTCGCAGGCAGAATCAAGAACGGCCTAGCCATTGTTATGAAACACGTCAGACAGCATATGACATAATGGAAGGTTTTACTAGCAAAGTAGATTGTTATAACGACCATAAAATTTTCGAGATGAGGCTGTATGAACCCGGGTAACACCATCTTGTTTGTAGCCTGCCTACATTTAAAGACTAATCATATGCAGAACAAAAAATCAGCTGAGAGAAATGAACACCATATGCTGGTGATAATGGTATATTGCTACATTGATAAGGGACTTTGACGATCGAGAAAAAAATTAGTGGTTGGATTACCGTCAGCATCTAACTGCAATAAAATATTGAAGTACAAAGCAATATGTAAGACTCTGTGGTGTCTTTTATTTCACGTTACTGGGATATATTGAATCGACATATGAATGAAAATGAACGTTCTTAATAGAGAAAACGTCGTGGATATATCTAAATGTCTAATTGACAAGAGATTTTTTCTTCTTCTGAACAAGCTTTTGAATGCATTCTGCTTCATAAGAATATAAAAGCAGGTCAGCTAACAAAGAAACACAATTCGTGCCCATGGGAATTCCAACAGACTGTTGGAAGACCTGATCACCAAAGACTACGAACATATTGTCAATGAGGAACTCTAGCATCATTTTAATATCAACTTCATGGTACGTCAGAGTGATGTTTCACAAAATAATTTTTTGGATGACTGATTACTAGATATAAATATCTCTTTTTGTTGATGTTGCAACTGTCAATGATGTCAAAAGTCTAATCTTTAATCTATCGTGAGTTATGGTCATGTAAAGTGTTGTAAAGTCATACGTTTTAATGTTGTTGATTTGAGAAAAGTTTCGTAATTTCAAATTGATTAAAATATCTTTAGAAATTTATAGAATCCGCATTTCATTTACACCACATCTGGGATATGTAGTGGCACAGTATTTTTGAAGTTTCTCCTTCACTCTATGGTACATCGTTTGTGGTCCTGTAACATTTCTTAAGAGGGCAATCTGTTGTCAAAGAAACTCAAATGGCTTGCTTTCGTATTACAGACTAGCAAAGCCTAAAATTTGTGACCAAAAATAAGTAATGTAATGATGATCTGTAGATTTTCAGCAGCAATGTTGGAGAAATAGTGAACTGAGAAACGCAGGACACAACAGTAAGAAAACAGTAAGAAAAATGTTATGAAATTTGGAAGAAAGAGTTGTTGATAAAGTAGGTTTGTTTGTAGATTTTCAGTTTATATGTTATCACAGGATAGTTCGAATGAGAAACTGAAAGTCCACAAAGTAGTCCTGGAATGAGACACCAACAGGAAATGAGACACCAACAGGTTAGAAAAACAGAAAATGGTCGGAATTACGTACACCACATTGGTGGAAGCTAAATGCGAATACAGCCTTACATTAGCACGGTTATTGCAGAGATCAAAGGAATGCTGTGTCCATTATTTTCCAATACACAATAATGCGTCAACAAAATGGTTATAAGAACATACACAACTTCAACAAAAGGAACTAAATGTATGGGTTTAAAATGTAAAATTTATTGAGATCATATGGACTTTACGTCCTCGATATTGCCTTAAAACATCATTAAATATCTTTGTAATGGTTCCTCAGAGATACGCCTTAATCATTTTATCTTTTTGTTTTGGTAATGCAACAATAAAATTGATAGCTGAAGCATATTTTATTTTCTTTACCACCGATCTGATTAGACGCAAATTACTCTAAAGTGATATTTAGTTGATGTTCCTGATTTTCGTAGTCTTTGGTGACCAGGTCTTCCAATAATCTAATGGAATTCCCAGGGGCACGTATGTTTTAATAACTGACCTGTATTCATATTCTTATGAGGCACAATTTATTCAAAAGTTTCTACATGAGCAGCAAAGATTTACTGCTTTAGCCTTCAACGCGACATTTAGATATACAGTTTTATCTATTTTAAAAATAACAATTATCATTTTAATTCATATTTCGATTCGACATAACCCAGTGAACTCGAAATAACAGACATCATAGAGTCTTCCACATCTGCGTCATACATAGATATTTTATTGAATATAGATGTAACAGCAAACCAGCAACTCAGGTTTATGCAAACGGGATGGCATCAACTTCCCATATTTATGTACATGTAGCAATATTCCATTATCACCTGCATTCGTTGTTTTTGTTTCTCAACTGATTCGATACTCGTATTCTGCGTATGGTCATTTTTCAAATGGATACAGGCTACTGAGCATTTCGAAAATTGTATGGTCGTTATAACGATCTACCTGTTGGGTAAAATGCTGTTCGACATGTTTCATACCAATTGTTCTTTACACACTGATTTTGACTACGGATTAATCCGTTTACCCGATCAAAATATAGGGCTCACGACGAGTGTGAGCGGTCGACAGGGAACGTTTACTCCTGCTAGACTTTGAGTAGAATCTCAGTCCAAGCTTGTACTTAATTTCTTTTTTCAAGAAATTAAGGCTAGGTATTACCCGTAGTGAGTCCTTTATCTTGGTCAGGTAAACGAAGTAATCCGTAGTCAAAGTCAGTGTGTAAAGAAGGGCCTAACAATTGGTATGAAACACGTCAGGCAGCATTCGAGATGCAGTTCTGAAAAGATACCATCTGCCTAATCACCAACACTCCATGGCACGAGCGGGGTTCGAACTCACAACCTTGCGGTTACGAACTCTAACCATTAAGCTACCGTGACCGGTCGAAGATTCTAATGAAGATTGATTAGTTACGTTATAAGTGCCTTCATGGTCTCTAGTTCAATCGACCGCGGTAGCTCTGTGGTAGAGCGTTCGCTTCGTAACCGGAATGTCGTGAATCTGAGCCCTCTCGTGCCATAACTGCATCAAACCTAAGACTTTAAAATAGGTAATGACTTTTTCTTCGCCAAACGTTCGGCATTTGGAAGTGAGATTCACGGGTCTTTTGAATATGACCTTAGGTCCCGTTTGGCGGCAGGCGTTGGCACGTTAAGGTAACCTCACTGCTACGGCCCTGAGCACAAAACATTGCTCTGATTTTGTGGTACTTCACTTACAGCTGGTGACGTCTCAATATGAATGAAAAATTCGCGGCGGGGCGTAAAACAAACAACCAAATAACCAGTCCATCTGCAGTGAGTTCTGATTTGTCAATAGAAAGAGAAATGTATTTTCTTACGGAAACCAGTTATTCAAATTATTTGAATAATTATCTAAAATGTATACTAATGTTCATACATTATAATGCAATCCGCCTTATTCAGGAAATGTCATTGAATACTCTGTGCAAATTTAAATCCTGCTCAGTTATAATGCAACTGAGTGACTGGAAGACATGTTTGTTTGTTTGTTTGTTTATAGCCGCCTGAGCAATTTTTCAGCTATCCGGCGGCTGTCACCATTACCGGTGACAGGGCTGCAAATTTAGGCCTATGCTCGGCACTCAGGGCCTTTGAGCAGGGAGGGATCTTTATCGTGCCACACCTACTGCGACACGGGACCTCGGTTTATACGGTCTCATCCGAAAGACCGGCACCCACGTCCCACAGTGGGATTCGAACCCCCGACTCAAGGATCATCAGATCTTTGAGCCCGACGCTCTAACCACTGCGCCACGCGGGCGGCATGGAAGACATGTTGTGTTGAATATACGAAGCTTAGTCATCGGGGGAAAAACAAAGAATCAAGCATGAAAGAGTTTGATAGAAAACATTCACAGACATTAGCTTGTATGGTAATTTAGGTTCTAGTGAGAATTATCTGAGCCTCCAGAAATAGATACCATGAATTGTTGTTGATGTAATATAGGTTTATAGTGCGTGGTTATACACCAATTAAAGAAGATAATATTGTCAGTTTCTCAACATATAAGAAACAGTTTGACGTCAGAGTCCTAGAACAAGTAATGGTATATTGATTTCTTGTAACATTTATTACAGCGAAATGATAATTAAAATCTCAAAACCTGTTATGTCTGATATGCACGAATACATTTAAATATGCTGTTAGTTCCGTTCCAGCTGTTTGTGAGGAGTACTGTACTTCTATTGGGAGAGGCGTAGAGTAATCCCAACATGGTAGTTCCTTACATACACAATGTAATACATTACTTCATCTGTGAATGACACTGGGTAGAGGAAAATCTTCATTTTTATGGCCCATTAAGCGTAACACAACGCACAATCAATCAACATAATGCAATTTACTAGTACGTAGTAACTTCAGTTAGTATTCATAGCGTTGATTTGATGGTGATACATTTATATATTTCCGTTACAATTATTATGTGATGCAAATCATTTTCTGGCAGTCATACATGAATTGTTTAAAGGCAGCAAACATCTGCATGTCGATACAGGGCATACGAGAGTCACGTGACGTGATCAGATGTGATCAAAATTTCTAGAATCTTGTCAGAGGTAGGATAAATCTATACACTGTGTGTATCAGCTCCAATCTATTTTCCATGAAATATTAGTCAAAATTTGCCATTAGCAAATGCTTAACTGTTGGTAGTCTGTACAAATCGAGACGCGAGAATAGTGTTCCATATTGACAATATACATCGAACTGACACCTAACTGTAATTGTCATACGGACGAACTATAATTAATTGATCCAGCATTAATTGGTTTGGGGCTACGTAAGATGAGCAAAACACGAGTATAAAAAATGCACAAATCAACAAGAGCAGTTTAAATAATGAACGAGTCATGTAAACCTAATTATATTTGTTTTGCGTTCATTCGGTTTTATTTTTCCAGTAACAAAGAGTTGTCGGACATTAAAAAAAACACCTGAAAATTGAATACTTTAAAGTATGTATTTGATACTCATTTGATAAGTAGAGGATAAGGAACGAAAAGACCACGTGCACATTGGTACGACAAAGGTATTGTACCCCTATAGTGCAAGGAAAGGACTTGGAAAAATTTGTCTCGTGTTCTTTATACAAACATCACAAGGACCTGCTGCATGTCAGAAAAGATAGCGCGAGGCAAAACCGGTATATGATACGTCCGCATTAAGTTATTGGCCCGAAGAATCTGAGAGCCAAAATTCCTTTTAAAAAATTGGACAGTGTTCCCCTTGTAATATCCACATTTAAACATTGTGATCTCTCTTTGTACCAAGTTTCATTAAAATCCCCAAAGGGTTTAGGAGGAATTGTGACGGACCACAGAGGTATAACATAATACTCTCCCATTTTATGCGGGCGTGAAACAGTGCTGATTATTTTCGCGCGCTAAATGAACGATTAATTGATTGAATATATATTGTTTAACGTCCCGCTCGAGAATGTTTCACTCATACGGAGACGTCTAAATTAACGTAAATTATATATATATATATATATATATATATATATATATATATATATCTGTGTGTGTGTGTGTGTGTGTGTGTGTGTGTGTGTGTGTGTGTGTGTGTGTGTGTGTGTGTTGGATCTCTGCTCTTTCACCGATTTTGTCCATTTTGCAAACGTTTACTTGCTTTATTTACTTTAGATTGCTATTTCGTCGATATAAACTGACAAAGTGACACCAGTCTTTAGGTACACAGCCTCAAATAGTCAGGGAATAGTAAAGTTGGAAAAGGACATCGTTTCTAACCTCCTCCAATTCAAGGCTCACAACATCATAACATATCAATCAGATCCTCGTAATGGAGTATTGCTACATAAAAATGGTCGACGATGGAGAAGCTGGCATCCTCCCGTTTGTCATTAAGTTGAGTTGTTATTTTGCCGTCAACATCTATAATGAAATATCTAAGTACGAAGCAGATGTGGAGAACTCTGTTGTGGCTTTTATTTTGAGTTCACTGGGATATATCGAACCGACATATGAATGAGCATTATTATTGTTAATAGATAAAACATCGTCGATCTATCTATATGTTGAGTTGAACCCCAAAACAAGATATTTTTCTTCCCATGTAGACGCTTCTGAATAAATTCTACTTCATAAGAATATAAAAACAGCTTAGCTATCAAGGGAGCACAATTCGTCCCCATGGGAATTCCAAACAGACTCTCGGAAGACCCGATTATTAAAAGCTAACAAGAACTCCAACATCTTTTTAATTTCAACTTCAGAGTACTTGAGCGTGGATCTTCTTCTTCTTATCGGTAGAGGCACCCCGTCAAAATTGACTATTATCAGAGTGCTGTTTAACAAAGAAATTTTTGGATGACTGATTGCTAAACATGATGGATTCCTTTTTCCATTTTCGTTGAAGAAACAGATGTTTATGATGTCAAAAGGTCGGGTCTTTAATTTATCGTGAGGAATGGACTTGTAAAATGTTGAAAAGGCATACGGTTTGATGTTTTTGATTTGCGAAAAGCTTTGCGATTTCAAATATACTAAAAATTGTTTGATTTTTTTTAGAATCCACATTTGATTTACACCACTTCTGGCACATGTTGTGGCATGATACGTTTGGAGTGTCTTCTTCACAACTGTTAATATTTCCGTGAAGGCGTGGTAGAACACTAGTTTTGTTATTAAGGGTTTTTGTGAAGTTTTGGATTGTGGAATTCATATTCAGCCATTCCATTGGATGGGATATCAAATGTGTCTAAAACTGAAACATGATTTTAAATAATTTCATCTTTTGGAAGGGCAGTTGGAATATAAGTACGATTCCTAAGTGTGGAATTAATGTCACGTTCGTTTAAAACATAGCTGCAATAATGAGACTATAAATTACAAAGACAATGTTGTTCCAAGCTTTGTCAGCAAGATCCAAAACTTATTCCTCATATAAACTATCTAATTCTTTAATCACTTCTCGTTTACTATAACAGAAGGGTAGATAATGTGCACTTGAGTTTTTATGTGTGTAATATGGGATTGTAATTTTTTTTTTCGTTTTATCCATTCTGACAAATTACCAAGTTCGTTTTCTCATATTTCGCCCACCGTTTGACATAATCGACAAAGTTTTGTCGCCATTTGAAAGAACGAAGTTCACTGAGTTCAGGACCTTTTGAGACAAGTGATTTCATGTCCTCGTTTTGAACTATATCAATATCACCAGTAATGTCTAGCTGGACTATAGTTGAAATAAGATGACGAACAAGCATGTGGGCTAAGTATAAGATGGTCTGTAGCTAGGCATTGCAATTTAATGTATATTCAGTGTACATGTGCATTGGTAAGGGATACAGTACCAAAAATAAGCCCATCAGCGCCTCCTACCGGCAAGTGCGTCAGTATGGTCAAAGTTTAGTTTTAGATCGTAGCAGCTAGTCTAGTTGCTAGGCTAGATATTTAGGTCTGTTGAACGCACTAAAAGAATTCACGTTTGTTATCGCTACATAGGGATAGCCTAAATACCGGTATGCATTCAACTTCATCTAGAACTCTAGCCTCATTTCAAAGGCACCTGGAGATATATAAATCGTCAAATATTTTATCATTTTTGTACAGTCTTACGACTAACTACTTCTTGATACCTTAAACGAACATCAATATATTTAAAAAGAAAAGAAAACCCCCAGCCTAATCTTTCATATTTGACAACTTCATTAATAATTTTTCATTTTATCTCTTATGTTTACAGTTTAGAAACTACAAGAAATTAATAAAAATATAGCTGGTTGCAACTGCAATAAAGTTTTCCACGTAATATCAATATCTGAAGGAGTTTGGCTTCATTGGCTAAAGTCGTAAATGAGTCACATGACGTCTTACATAATATTACAAAACTGGTAGAATCTCCCTATATCTTTATATTCCCTAATATGCTTATTACTTGACGACAATTTTTGTACCGATTTAAAATTGATTTCAGACGCAGTTCTATCAAACTTCGCTGTAATAAAATTTCCCCAAATTTTGGGATAGTTTATATCAAACTTTGCCATTA
The DNA here is from genome assembly GCA_024699665.1 of Ostrea denselamellosa. Taxonomy (NCBI): domain Eukaryota; kingdom Metazoa; phylum Mollusca; class Bivalvia; order Ostreida; family Ostreidae; genus Ostrea; species Ostrea denselamellosa. The sequence goes on from JAMZEH010000071.1 coordinate 5,776,751, forward strand.
ATGGCTTTTATGACTTTTTGATACGAGAATGTGCAGAAAATTTAAGATTTTTCTTATATTTTACAGATTGTAGTATACCTTGGAAATTGAATGTTGTTTTATTTTTTTCGTTTAAGGATCAAGAAGTATGACCTAAATTGACAATTTATAATACTGTGGAATCATTATTGTTCGTGGGGGCTCAATGTTCGTGGATACCTTTTACCAACGAATTTACGTCCCCATGAACCAGTTATTCTTTGCAATAGCTTCTACAGTGTAATGTTGTATGTTTCAAAATAACGTTAATCATCGAAATTCCATCCTCACGAACTAGTAAATAATTGGCTACCCATGAACATTGGTCCATGCGAACTTTAATGATTCCAGAGTAAGTGTTCCTGACGAACCAAGTTTTTTCAGTTTACATTCATTAAAGGCACAAAGTACCTCTTGATATTGTGATATCTAGTATACGTAGTAGTTTGATATATGGCATATTGTAATGATGTGATATTTAGCATTGTGGTGAAATGTAATATGTGGCATGTCAGCATATACTGTGATACCTGGTGGGATTGTGATATCTACCATGGCGTTGTTGTGCAATATCTGTCATGATGTAGACGGTGATATCTTATATGTTATAATCTTGTGATATTTGAAAAGGTGCAGCACTTGCCTGGTATGGTGTAGTTATGTGACATCTGACATGTTTGTGTACTGCAAATTCTTGTATGCTGTAAAACTGTAATATCTGGTATGGATGAATATCCAGAATTCTGTTTCTGTCTTCCCGATTTACTAATTGATAACGAGCTTTAGTGAATTCCCTACGTTTACTTCGATTAGCTTGCTAAGAAAAGTATTGATCAATGGTTGTAAATGTGCGTCTTCAGCTAGGTGTACTTTCGGTTTGGTTTGGACATTTTTCTACAGTGTAAAGCTTTGGATGGGACAGCTTCTAACGGTGTACTTTCGGTTTGGATGGGACATCTTCTTACAGTGTACTTTCAGTTTGGATGGGATATCTTACAATGTACTTTCAGTTTAGATTTGATATCTTACAATGTACTTTCAGTTTGGATTGGATATCTTACAATGTACTTTCAGTTTCAATGGGATATCTTACAGAGTACTTTTGTTTTGGATGGGATATCGGTTTGGATGGGATATCTTACTTTGTACTTTTGGTTTGGATGGGATATCTTACAGTGTACTTTCGGTTTGGATGGCATATCTTATAGTGTACTTTCAGTTTGGATGGGGTATCTTTCAATGCACTTTCAGTTTGGATGGGATATCTTACAGAGTACTTCCTACGGCGTACTTTCTGAAGTTATTTCCGCGTTGCATTTATAGGAAAACCGGTCTCTAGTTCAGTATCGAGGATTTTCCTGCTGATTGTTGTTTCCTCTCTTTCACAGAAGAATTCTCCTTCAGTTTGACTCGTATTAGATTACGTGGGTGCCGGTCTTTCGGATGAGACCGTATAAACCGAGGTCCCGTGTCGCAGTAGGTGTGGCACGATAAAGATCCCTCCCTGCTCAAAGGCCCTGAGTGCCGAGCATAGGCCTAAATTTGCAGCCCTGTCACCGGTAATGGTGACAGCCGCCGGATAGCTGAAAAATTGCTCAGGCGGCTATAAACAAACAAACAAACAAACAAACGTATTAGATTATATATTGTTTAACGTCCCGCTCGAGAATCTTTCGCTCATATTGAGACGTCACCATTGCCGGTGAAGGGCTGCAAATTTAGGCTTATGCTCGGCTTTTATGGCCTTTAAGCAGGGAAGGATCTTTAACGTGCCACACCTCCTGTGACACGGGGCCTCGGTTTCTGCGGTCTCATCCGAAGGACCGCCCCATTTAGTCGCCTCTTACGACAATCAAGGGGTAATGAGGATATATTCTATCAACCTGGATCCCAACGGGGCTCGTATTAGAGGACTGATTTTGTCTATTATTAAAATGTCCAGATCCATCCTTTCCATTGCTGGGAGATTTATATTTCATTGCTATATGGTCCAGTGAAAGGTCATCTTGTATGTTGGTCTTTGATCGTTTATTGAAATGTCGTGTCTGACAGGAGTCTCGAATTATCATTATAACCAAGGTTATTGCAAAGATCAAAGGAATGCCGCGGTCATTATTCTGCGATATACCTTTATACATAATAACTGATTTTGAGAACACATCCTACTTGTACTTCGCTATTTGCTAGAAAAAAACGATAAAGTCGGTAACTGATAATCCAAATTTATGATAAAATAATTAATCAGTATTTGTTGCCAAACAAATTTATAAATGCCTGGAGAATATTTGTATAAATCAATCGTCTGCATTCCGAGATCGATACACTTGTAAATAAACTTGGCGATGTAAAGACACGGTAAGACTTGAAATGTTGTTTGAAATACAAAAGCTTCGGCTAACGCCTTGGTTTCTATATTTCAAAATAACAGGGGCCTCCGTGGCCGAGTGGTTAGAGCATTGCGTTCAAAATCACAAGGCCTCTCCCCTCTAGTCGGCGCGGGTTCAATTCTCGCTCGCTCCGATATATGTGAGAAAATTTGCCAGTTTACTTTCGGAAGGTCAGTGGTCTATTCCCGGGTGTATCGTATCTGGGTTTTCTCCACCAATAAAAACTGGACGCCACCAGATAACTGAAAAATTGTTGAGTGTGGCGGAAAGCAAGAAACAATCAATCAATCAATCAAAATAACATTTCTAGACCACGGGGGTTACCTAACAACATACTGATAGGTATGTCCCCGGACCTGTTCGGTTCCGCTGGTCTATTCTGTTCGGTTCCGCTGGTCTATTCTGCCGCCTGGAAGTCACTCACGAATTGGGACCTTTCTAAAGTTTTTTGTCTTGTTAGCAAGTTCTTGGTTCCTGTGAATGCATCAGTTGAGGCGATTCAATCAAGACGTTTTAGCAGTCATCTCGGAATTTGTCGACTCTACTTATTTATATCAGTGAAAAATTCTCGAGCGGGACGTTAAACAATATATAATCAATCAATCAATATTTATCTTCAATCCACATCAAAGCATAAATTTTAGATGTGATAAACCAACGCCTTCAGGCAACTTGATGTCGAATCCAGCACGTTTGAAGAACTCTGTTTAATCCTGAACTAAGCTAAGATATCTGATCACAGCTTCAAACTTTCAAAATGGTGTCAGGTTTTTACATTCTATAGCATTTTATTTTTATCTAATAAACGTAAATACTAAACCTTTGAACTCTGAACATTGTATATTACATTATTCCGATAGTCACCTCATACGATGATATCAACAAATATATAATGCAGTGTTTCTATCTATCTTGAATGTGTGGTAATCGATCGCTTTATTTATATTCATCAAATTACTAGCCTCTGAATTAATTGATTTGGAGAATTTAAAGTGTATGTTGATTTGGAATAATTCTTCGTTGTCAGCGTCTTTCAAACGTAACTTCATTTAGGATGTACCTTCATAAAAAGTGAATAAAGAAATTTATCTTATTCCAATGTTGTGGAACAATACCATTAGTACACCAATAATATTTATATAAAACCCTCCTTCATTTGCATTTAATTACAGAAGCATGTTGCCTGCCTGCTGTTGGATTTCATTCCGTTTAGTCAGCTGTTCTTCACGAGAAATTTCCCGGGCTTGTCAGAAACATTTCTATAATTATCTCTTATATTTTCAAAGTAAAGCATGAATTGATATATCTATGAATCTCGTATACGAGTTGGTCTTAATTCCATAAAATCATCTAATTACATATACTTGAAAAAGAGATTAAAAATTAAAATGAACACCAAAGCTAAGTTGATAAGCAAACCACTGACTTTGAAGTAGCTGGGCGCCATGTATAAATTATGGGTCGTACTTTATCTCTTATTCCAGTGGTGTGAAAGGAGGGAGGTATGCAGTTTTGAAAAGCGAATACTACTATCATTATTTTAATAAAAACATAAAATAAGTCAAAAGTAAATTACCTGAATACAAGGGAACGCAGATCAATTTGCATAAAATGCTAAACGCTGACTTTGGAGTATAGTTTTAAGTGGAATCCAAACTTTCATCTACTTTGAAAATTTTGAAGTAGATTTCTTCTTCGCGAGAGGGTGGAAATTGACTAGAAACCAATTCCCGTAAAACTTACCCTAATCGTCAACTTATTTACCCTAATCGTCAACTTATTTACCCTAATCGTCAACTTATTACCTAGAAAATCAACGCCAATCATTTCCCCGTGCTGTTGATTACAATGGTATGTAGAGGAGAGAAAAATCAGAGCAAAGTAAACAAAACAAAGGATGAATTATTATCGTGAAAAACCCAAGCAACAACAAATAATACGTCATAGTGCAAGAACATGTACACTCCAGAGAAGGTTATTCAAATACAAAGACAATTTAGATCAAATACTTTCCCTCAAAAATGTCAATACAATTCGGCTAATTCTGGACAAATTCATCCATGTCGTAGAGACAAATAGCCCGTCCTGACAGAGACCTGCACAGTAATCAATTCTTGTGTTCTACGGATAGCATAATGTCATTGAATTGTATGCATTTCATTTTGGATTTGTGAGAGGAGAAATCGACCGGGAGCTAAATTGGCCAAAGTATTTTGTGTTTCAAATTATTTTACACTTAATGCCCTTAGAAAATGATATCTATTCAGTTAGATACGTCTTGTTTTGAGAGATGTTTTCTCCCAGAGAAATATAACTTTAAGTCAAAACTATTTATCTCTTTAACTAGCACAGAAATCTTTATAAGAATTTGCATAACAGATACCTTTAAAAGCTTCAAAATAGACATTTCTCAGTGAAAATGTGATATCGCTTTAACTTAAAACGATATCTCTCTAAGTTAAGGAGATATCCCTGTCAGTTATATTATTTCTGGTCGATTACACAAAGAAAGCTTCTCAAGTTCAAATACACCAAAGCAATGCTAGATAGTCGAATAAATACAAATATCATATGTATAAATATAGGAATAAATACAAATATCATATGTGTAAATATAGGAATAAACACAAATATTATACGTATAAATACATTAATGAATACAAATATCATATGTATAAATATAGGATTGATTATTTATTGCTTTCCGCCACACTCAACAATTTTTCAGTTATCTGGTGGCGTCCAGTTTTTGTTGGTGGAGGAGAGAACCCAGATACATTGTACCTGGGAAGAAACCACCGACCTTCCGCAAGTAATATAAATATAGGAATAAATACAAATATCATATGTGTAAATATAGGAATAAACACAAATATTATACGTATAAATACATTAATGAATACAAATATCATATGTATAAATATAAGAATAAACACAAATATTATACGTATAAATACACTAATAAATACAAATATCATGTATAAATACAGGAATAAACACAAATATTATACTTATAAATACACTAATAAATACAAATATCATATGTATAAATATAGGAATACAAATATTATACGTATAAATACACTAATAAATACAAATATCATATGTATAAATATAGGAATACAAATATTATACGTATAAATACACTAATAAATACAAATATCATATGTATAAATATAGGAATACAAATATTATACGTATAAATACACTAATAAATACAAATATCATATGTATAAATATAGGAATACAAATATTATACGTATAAATACAAGAATAAAAAATACAAGAATAAAAACAAATATTTTAGTATAAATAACAAATAAACACAAATATTTTAAAATAAATACACTAATAAATACAAATATTATATGTACAAATACACGAATAAATTCAAATATTATATTATAAATACACGTATACAAATATTATATTATAAATACACGATAAATACAAATATTATGTTATAAATACACGAATACATACAAATGATATATGTATAAATACAAATATGATATGTATAAATGCAAATATGATATGTATAAATGCAAATATGATATGTATAGATACAAATAATATATGTATAAATACAAATATGATATGTATAAATACAAATATGATTTGTATAAATACAAATTTGATATATATAAATACAAATATGATATGTATAAATACAAATATGATTTGTATAAATACAAATATGATTTGTATAAATACAAAGATGATATGTATAAATACAAATATGATATGTATAAATACAAATATGATATGTATTAATACAAATATGATATGTATAAATACAAATATGATTTGTATAAAAACAAATATGATATGTATAAATACAAATATGATATATATAAATACAAATATGATATGACCCTGTGTTATATTTTACACTATACTGCTGAGGGATTACTTGGTGATTCAGAATGGAGAATGCTGAAGTACTGGATGGAGTTAATATCAATTTGGTATATGTACAGGCACATTGGAAAACCCTGCAATATTCAGAAATGTATTTAAGTACAATAGATTATTCAATTTTTTAATACATGCTTATTTCCCCTTTCTTCCAGGGATTAGGGGGGGGGGGGGGGGTAACAACATAATTAATTTCCTATCAATTCCTAAAAATTCAAATGAACCAAAATCTCCGAGAACTTTTCCGTGACCCCTCCTCTTTTTATTTATTTATTTATGTATTTATTTATTTATTTATGTATTTATTTCTTAGCTTTTAGCAAAGGTCATGCATGGCTGAAACTAATAAACATAATCAAATGGAAAAGATATAAGATATCCCCTTAGCTTTATGAGATATCTCTCAAAGTTAGATAGATATCTCTTTAGCTTTATGATTGATTGATTGACTGATCAATTGTTGTTTTGCGCCACACTCAACAATTTTTCAATTATCAGGTGGCGTCCAGTTTTTATTGGTGGAGGAGAGAAACCACACGGGAAGAGACCACAACCACCCGAGAGTACTTTAACTTTATAAGATACTCTCAGAGTTATATAGATATCTCTTTGTAAAAATCTGTAAGAGCTTTTTTAATTTTTTTTCCGTTTTTTTTTACCTTTGGGAGATGTACCTTTACGTTGATAATGAGATATCTTACTACGATAATGAGATATCTTTCTACGGTAATGAGATCTCTTTCTACGGTAATGCGATCTCTTTAAGGTTTAAGAGATATCTAAGCCAGCTTCTTTCAATATATATTTCTCTAATTAAAGAGACATCTCTTATTTTTTAATAAATAGTAAAACGGCTTGCCATATCGGAAACTTCATACAATGTAATTTAATACAAACATATCGTAACTGCTTTGCTGCCAGACAGTGAATTTAACCCTTTTAACCTAGTCAAAATCAAAGTTGACTATGGGTGATTTATTCCGGTGAAAAAATGAATGGTTGTCTAGAAGCCGCTATATACTAATCATAGTTACTAATACTTACTTGCACAGTCCTTATGACTGTTGATCTCTGATTTATCCAGACGATTTCCGTCTGATATGTACCTCAAAGTGAGTTCACCTCAATATTAAATTTGGGAGGTTGATTCGGGATTTCCCTCTTTCATCCAATCGCTATTTCCTACTTTCGGAGATTATTTTAACAAAACAATCAATATAACATATTTACATGGTACAAAAATAAATATAGAATTATGTTGACTCTATGATATACATAAATACGTTTTACTTTTATAATGTATAGTGTTTATGTGACCCGATGTAAGCAACGTTGTCATGGTGATGCTAGATATAACAACCGAGTAACATTTTAACATAAACTTTTAATGATCAATTGCATGGCCATGTGCACTTTTAATAACTGATATGTAAAACTCGTATTCGCTAAATGTTGTAAAATCTCCATAAACATCTTTATATTCTGCTAAAATTTCAGATAAAAATATAAATCTACAACTGCACTGACCTGGACTGGTATGAATGATCTCGGCCTACGGCCTCAGCCAACCAATGTGTAGCCAGGCCCGTATAGTTACCAACAGACTTCCTCAAAAGTCAATAACTGTATCAAATTATATTTAATTCTGTCTTGTTTTTAGCAATATCAGATTCCAAAGCACTCAATGAATAACTTGAAAGCATTTTCAAAATACTATACAGAGACCGTTTACCCCAAGATTCAAAAAGTACCTAAAGCAAAATTCATCTTTTTATGCATATCTTGAGCAATATCCCTTGTATCTATAAAATATTTTCGTTAAGAGCTTTGTCAAAATATTACAGTTTGTTGGACTCTTCACTGTGTAGTGTATAACCTCTTAAAGACTTATTTCAAAGGAGAATGTTTGTTTTACGTCCCTTCGAGAATAGTATTCATGTTGAAAAATTCAAAGCTGTCAAGTTTGAATGAGAAACAGATCAGATGTGGAGTACTAGCACATCGTTACTGTTGGCGCGATAGTCGCCTGGAAATGTAGTGTACTTCCAGTGCTTAACACGATACTTTCCCATAGGGACATGGTATTGATTTCCAGTACTGTCAATCAAAGGGATGTCTGTCGACTTCTCATTACAACGGAATCAATCATTCATGTTGTAATTTTCAAATTGCAGAGAGATACTCTCTTTTTTTGGCATCAAAGTTAATAACCTATATGTATGTTTAAAATTGACTAGAAATGGAAGGACGCATTGTGTGCCGTCTCCACAGTTATATTACGTGTTGTCAAATTTGATTGGTTGGAACATTGTACCATGATAACTGTTACAATGTACCGGTAATTATTATGAAAACACATGATGTGTAGTCTCATTTATAAGTTGGCCTGCTACATTTAATTACGTGAATATCGTATGATACATACATGTAGGCATGAATACCCCCCCCCCCCCCTCCCTCCCTGTGAAAGGCCGGTGTTTCACGATTATCAATATTTCAATACTTTTCATATATATGATAAATGTCTGCCTTATGACATTCTTAGAATTCATATCATTTCATGAAAGGGTGAAAATAACAAACAAACAAAAAAATCAATCTCAAATCCTTTGAAGAGTACAAAATAAAGAATAGGACAAACACGGACCCCTGGATAGACCAGAGGTGGAGACAGGTGCTTAGGAGGAGTAAGCATCCTCTGTCAACCAGTCCCACCCGCTGCGAGCCCAATTATTTCAATGGGGGTAAACGGAGTAGAGGTAACCATAAAACATGTTGGCAAGTTCGATGATGTATACTTTATTAACCTTGGCAGTATATTATAGGGCTCCCGGTGGCTCCATCGCAGCTATCAAAGTCGGCGGGTTAATTCAGGTCAAAACAGCATGCAGACATCAAACTCTTGATTTCGCTCACCAATGCCACATCACGAAAAGATAAACAAATCAAATTCTAAATAGCTTCACACAGGCACGTGCATATGTTGTAGTAAACAACAGCGTTAATGGAGATTATTTTTATACATATACAATCGACAATTTACAAAACTGGCCGCTGCATTAATTAGTAAGGAGATTATTTAGCGCGGATCTAGAGGGGAGGGGGTTCTGGACCCCCCCCCCCTCCCTGGAATTTCCAACTGAAAGAAAATATAGTCATCTTTCACCCTAGCATCGCGTTTAATATTGCTTCATCCACTCTGTCGATCGACTTTATTCGCTCACTGGGGACGATTACAAAATTCAAGGTCATAATATAATATGAAAATTACCTTACCGCTTACCCTGGAATCAGGTCCCAGATCCCCGGCCTTTTGGACCCCTACCCCCCCCCCCCCAACCCCCAACCCAACCCCCCCCCCCCCCGAGGAAAAATTTGGATCTGCGCCTGGAGATACATGTACGTAATTGGTGAAAATTACTGTCGTTGTTAAATTAACTAAAAAATTAAAAGATTTAACAGAATTTTTGGTTTTTAGGAAAAAACAGCAATATCTGTGCAATATTCACGTCACCATACGTTATTTCATATTTTAAGCGTATCTAAGCTGAAAGATCAGTTCTTCGGAAAGTAGCATATTAGAAACCCTTAGTTACTGGGGACACTGAATTGTATCATTTTTTTCAAATTCGTCTTCAGAGACATGTACCAGAACAGTTTCAACAACACATTTCACCTTGAGTCACACTGAAGCTTTTCGCTTGTTCTATCCATGAGCCACTCCTCCATTCAAGGACACATTTATTTTTATATATTGTGACTCCAATAAAATAGAAATAACAAGAAATATTGTGAAACTCGTGTGGGAGATACATATTCCTGTCCTTGTTCTAGAGGCTATAATGTAGCTCTGATGTTAAAGCATGCAGGCATCTTCACTGCATGCATCTTACCATGTGCTAAACACGAGACGGTATTTTATATCACTACTTGTAGACCCCGTCATGTAATATGAACTATTTACAATCAATCCACCACCCACGTAACATTCTAACTAACTGCATGAAAATTATCTTTTGAAATACAACAACTGCGCATGAATATAGTTGACCTAATCTACTTGTAGATTGACTTCTTATCAAAACGTAAGTATAGGAAATGTCTTTCGGTTTTTGAGAGTATATGTGGGTTGGTATACCTTGAGCTATACCAGATTTCCTGCTGCGTTCCATTCATTATGCCGGAGTCGTATGGTAGATCTTCCGCATAGGAAATACTCCCCGGAATAATTACTATACAGGAAACCTTCCTCCCCGGAATAATTACTATATAGGAAACCCTCCTCCCCGGAATAATTACTATATAGGAAACCCTCCTCCCCGGAATAATTACTACATAGGAATCCCTCCTCCCCGGAATAATTACTACATAGGAAACCCTCCTCCCCGGAATAATTACTATATAGGAAACCCTCCTCCCCGGAATAATTACTATATAGGAAACCCTCCTCCCCGGAATAATTACTATATAGGAAACCCTCCTCCCCGGAATAATTACTATATAGGAAACCCTCCTCCCCGGAATAATTACTATATAGGAAACCCTCCTCCCCGGAATAATTACTATACAGGAAACCCTCCTCCCCGGAATAATTACTATATGGGAAACCCTCCTCCCCGGAATAATTACTATATAGGAAACCCTCCTCCCCGGAATAATTACTATATAGGAAACCCTCCTCCCCGGAATAATTACTATATAGGAAACCCTCCTCCCCGGAATAATTACTATACAGGAAACCTTCCTCCCCGGAATAATTACTATATAGGAATCCCTCCTCCCCGGAATAATTACTATATAGGAATCCCTCCTCCCCGGAATAATTACTATATAGGAAACCCTCCTCCCCGGAATAATTACTATATAGGAAACCTTCCTCCCCGGAATAATTACTATATAGGAAACCCTCCTCCCCGGAATAATTACTATATAGGAAACCCTCCTCCCCGGAATAATTACTATATAGGAAATCTTCCGCTCCGATGATATATAGAAAATATTCCCCCGGGTGATAATTCTCTATATATCAAACATTCCACGGATAAATTTCTATGTAGAAAACTTTCACACTCTATCCGGATAATCACTTGTGATTCGAAAATTATTTTATTAATCGTGTTGATTTTAATTGTTATATGTATTAAAATATTTCTGGTTAAACTTTAAAACACATTTTGTATATTTCAAACATAATATGACGCAATTTATTTACAAAAAAAAAAAAAAAAAAAAAAAAAAAAGGATCTGATAAAAATGGCATGTGTATACTAGCATTAGCCACGTGTGTAGAATAGTAAGTGTAACATTTGAACTGAAGACGTATATAAAACTTAAAATACATTGTAGTTAAATTCTATCCATATGGGGTAAACATTACTGTATAGTATATTCCCCATTAGAGAAAGTAAAATTCAAACTGATCACGGTTAGTTAGGAAGATTTACTATGCTGAATAAATGCTACTATATAGTTAACGTTCCTCCATGGGAAGGTTTATTGTACAGTCAATCTTACGGAGGGATACTTACTATTGGGCAAGGTTTATTGTACAGCCAATCTTCCAGAGGGATACTTACTATTGGGCAAGGTTTACTATACAGTCAATCTTCCATAGGGATACTTACTATTGGGCAAGGTTTACTATACAGTCAATCTTACGGAGGGATACTTACTATTGGGCAAGGTTTACTATATAGTCAATCTTCCAGAGGGATACTTACTATTGGGCAAGGTTTACTATACAGTCAATCTTACGGAGGGATACTTACTATTGGGCAAGGTTTATTATACAGTCAATCTTACGGAGGGATACCTACTATTGGGCAAGGTTTATTATATAATCAATCTTACGGAGGGATACTTACTATTGGGCAAGGTTTACTATATAGTCAATCTTACGGAGGGATACTTACTATTGGGCAAGGTTTACTATACAGTCAATCTTCCAGAGGGATACTTACTATTGGGCAAGGTTTACTATACAGTCAATCTTACGGAGGGATACTTACTATTAGGCAAGGTTTACTATACAGTCAATCTTACGGAGGGATACTTACTATTGGGCAAGGTTTACTGTATAATCAATCTTACGGAGGGATACTTACTATTGGGCAAGGTTTACTGTACAGTCAATCTTACGGAGGGATACTTACTATTGGGCAAGGTTTACTATATAATCAGTCTTACGGAGGGATACTTACTATTGGGCAAGGTTTACTATATAATCAATCTTACGGAGGGATACTTACTATTGGGCAAGGTTTATTATATAATCAGTCTTACGGAGGGATACTTACTATTGGGCGAGATTTATTATATAGTCAATCTTACGGGCGGATACTTACTATTGGGCAAGGTTTATTATACAGACAATCTTACGGAGGGATACTTACTATTGGGCAAGGTTTATTATATAGTCAATCTTACGGGCGGATACTTACTATTGGGCAAGGTTTATTATACAGTCAATCTTACGGGCGGATACTTACTATTGGGCAAGGTTTATTATACAGTCAATCTTACGGAGGGATACTTACTATTGGGCAAGGTTTATTATATAGTCAATCTTACGGGCGGATACTTACTATTGGGCAAGGTTTATTATACAGTCAATCTTACGGGCGGATACTTACTATTGGGCAAGGTTTATTATATAGTCAATCTTACGGGCGGATACTTACTATTGGGCAAGGTTTATTATATAGTCAATCTTACGGAGGGATACTTACTATTGGGCAAGGTTTATTATATAGTCAATCTTCCAGAGGGATACTTACTATTGGGCAAGGTTTATTATATAGTCAATCTTCCAGAGGGATACTTACTATTGGGCAAGGTTTACTATACAGTCAATCTTACGGAGGGATACTTACTATTGGGCAAGGTTTATTATACAGTCAATCTTACGGAGGGATACTTACTGTTGGGCAAGGTTTACTATATAGTCAATCTTACGGAGGGATACTTACTATTGGGCAAGGTTTATTATACAGTCAATCTTACGGAGGGATACTTACTATTGGGCAAGGTTTACTATATAGTCAATCTTACGGAGGGATACTTACTATTGGGCAAGGTTTACTATATAGTCAATCTTACGGAGGGATACTTACTATTGGGCAAGGTTTACTATATAGTCAATCTTACGGAGGGATACTTACTATTGGGCAAGGTTTACTATATCACATCTGTATGAAAATGTTCGAGGTAGTATCGTCTCATTTCAAAAACTGAAAGACATTTCTTAAATTATGTTTAAACCATACAAACTCTCCATCTAGGTTACCTGAACCTATTAGAGACTCCATGTTTTACATGAAATCTGTAGTACAACATATTTATAAAATGTTGTCCTCGAGAATATACATGTATACATGAGTAGTTTTTAACTTCAAAAAAAAAAAAACAAACAAAAAAAAAACCAAAAAAACACAAGTTGATACAGGTGAGCGATGTAGTCTATAGACCTCATTTCTATAGACCATATTTGTATCTTAACAAGTAATTGAAACAAGTTTATTGTAATCCTCTGGAATTTATTCTCTTAAAAACCCTGGAAAATATAGGTGTGACGTAATAATGTCAATATGTGATATAAATAGAGAAGACATCATCAAGGACACTATATTGCCAAGGTAAAGGTCGATGTGTTCTATCCATAAAAAAAAAATTATATTTCATGACAAGGTAAAAGAAGGTTGATGTTATATGTATAAGAATCGGTTGCACATTCTACGGAGATATGTATTCCAACGAATAAGTCACCATCAGAATTTGATTTTGCTTTCTCTCATTTTACTTGTATATCAACAAAATAATTCATCTCCGGGCAGATAATCGGATTCAGGTTGGCATATCGTTGGGACGAGTTCGAACTGATACCTATCAAATTTGTCACCAGATTTGCACCGAACACCACATGATTTCTTCAACCTCGAACACTTAAGGTGAAGGTTATCTGTAATGGTAAAGTCGACGGTTTTATTGTTTGAACTTTCAACTTTCACAGTTTCTGTATCACAGTCAGCACAATCTTCGTTTGGAACGCCCTCATACAAATATCCAGCGTTGAGAGATTTCAAATCAAACACGTTAAAGGTAGTCATATTTGGTGGTGAAATTCTCGGGCGTTTTAATGGTAGATTTGCCCTGATATAGTCAATATGATGCTCTTTTTTGTTATGTAATCTTCTATGAAATTTATAAAATGACAGAAGTAAACTAACACACATCACAATGACAACCAAAACTGGCGCCAGCAGACCGAAGATATTTCCAATACTGACGTCATTTCCTGCCATCCCGTCATCGGTCACCACTTTCTGTGTCATATTCATAGCTGCATTATATGTATCATAAAACACCTAGTCTCTGCATCCCATATTTTCTAAAAGAATACAAAAATTAAGAATATGTTTTGCAGATACTACTGGCGTTGAAACAATATTTATTAGGGAACATTTTGAGCAGAAGAACGACAGACAAAATAAAGTTGCATGTTATTTGTTCAGTTTGGAATATCTCTGTGGGTTTATAAAGTTTTTAATCTAATATTAACCTTCGTGTTTAACATATTACATGTATATAGACATGTGTACATTGACACGATATGCATTGCAAACGAATATACGCCTTGACATAACATACAACATGAAAGAATGAGAGGTGAGCTAATGTATGGCTGACTTACCTCGCAGATGATGGCAATTTCCAGCTGTTTTCATTAATCTGATGCACACTCCACAACGCAGAATAACTTGTTCGCCAAGATAATTATATCTAATAAAAATATCGGGAAAATCCCGCGCAACTATTCCGTTAGTCTTGGTACGATGTATCATTTTAACATGACTGGAATTTTGATCAGAACCACTCTCTGAAGAAAAAGCCTGGGTAAAATCACGTTGTATCACCTTCAATAGGTAATATCCTCTAGAAAATAAACATTCATTCACATTGGTGGACGCGATATATCACAAAATCAATTCTATATGCTTATTGATTGCGAGTTGGGCCTGTTCACGTTTATCTTGCCACGCTTTGTAGATGCGCGTGATGCTTCGTGCAATTAATCTTCTTAATCACGTTCAGACGTTCTCACTATTTCTTTTTTATTATTATTACTCTCAGACATTGTTAAATACAATTACTGTATTAATTACTGCCGGACGCTATGCAAGCATTTTTAATTAACTTTCAATCTAAAGGTGTAAGTGATTCCACAAAATAGTGTATGTATATATATATATATATATATATATATATATATATATATATATATATGTATATGTAAAAGTCTGATATCAAAATGAAAGATAGTGACGTCATTTCTTTACCTTTCTTAATATTCGTAGCCGGGAACTGTGTGAGACCTGAAATTAAAACTTTTTTTTTTTTATCTTAGAGACCTATATGGTAAAAATGTTCC